>WNGS01001047.1:59097-71278 GCA_020271785.1 Procambarus virginalis | reverse complement strand
CATCAGATACCAAGAAACTTACCATCAGGATACACTGCAAAACAGAAACAGGCAATTTCACAAATGCACTTCACAATATAAACTGGGAATCTGAATTCAACAATACACAGGATATAAATTCATTAGCCAACATCTTCCTTTCTAAAACTCCAAGCCTCTACAACACTCACTGTCTTGTCCTCACCAAGCAAGTAACTGTCAAAAGATGAAACAATCCTTGGCTCACAAGTGGCATACTTGTGAGCCTGGGGGAATCAAAGCAATCGACAAGAAACACGAATATGAAAAAACATAGGATTGGCAAAATTACAAAAGAAGCTTGAATAGCTTCTTTCCGTCAATTGGTGCTAACGTTGCCAGAAAAATCCCAGAAACCCAGACATGTTACCACATATCTCACCGGCAGCTATCTTAAGTCTATTCTTTTCACCAGTCAACCCCCACAGACATTATATCCATAATTCACTCACTCAAAACCAGTTACAAACATTAGTGATATAGTATATATGGTATATAAGAGTGCCGCTCATGCCCTTGCACCACCCATAGCTCTGCTAGTCAACACATCGCACTTCACGCTCATGATTCCTTCCCAATCTCTTTCTTTTCAGACTTTGTTTGGTCCTACCACGTGGAGTATTTTGATTTTAGTCATGTTGACCCTACTTGTCCTGATGATTTATTTCTCCATAAACACCATGTTGATTTAGTGTATACTTTTGTCACCTTTAACCCTACCTGTACTGGTACCCGATTTGTTGCAGTCCCTTTTCAGGAAGCTGCTGACCGCTTGGCTTCGTTGTCCTGTGTCGGGGAGACTCCTGTTCAGATCTCCAAAAATACCCGGTTGAATGCCAGCATTGGCACAGTTCTTCTCCTGCACCACGTTGCGACTGGTGACAGGGAACTGACAGACTTCCACGAGGATATTAAACGTGTTCTTGAGGCCCAAGGGCATTCTATCCTCCAGATTGATGCTTCACTCGACCTCGTGGTCGTCATCAGCCTCTTCGCGTTGTAAAGGTCACGTTTGATAGTCGGTCCCTTCCATCTTCCGTCATTCTTGCTGGTGCCAGATGCTCCGTTCAGGAGTACATCTCTCCTCGCCTCTGCAGCAGGTGCTGGAGACTTGGGCATGGTTCCTTCAGGTGCAAAAAGTGAAGGGTTTCTATGCTCCTTTTGGTGACAATCACCTCAAGTCATTCTAAGATGCCGTGCCCTTCTTCCCAAGCTCACTGCATCAATTGCGCTGACGCCTAGCCTGCCTTCTTCCGCGCATGTGTGCACTACAAATTTGAGGAAGCCATCCTCCTTCGTGATCATTTTCTTTTCCTGAGCCAAGAAGCTAGGTTCGCTGTCTTCCCTCTTTCTCTGGCATGTCTTATGCTCGTGTGTTGCATTCCCCTTCTTCTCGCCCTCTTCCGCTTTCTCAGTTTCGCAACTGTTTCGAGGCCGTGGACCCCGACACCTCCTGGTCTGCAGGTGGTGTCGGGGTGCAAAGGAGCAGACGACACCACATCGTCTGCTCCTCTGCGTTCTGGGGTAGAAGCTAATGTGATAGATGAGTGTCATAGAAATAATTTCATTTGAAACTTGTGGTTGTAGAGAATTATTGAAAACACTGCAAACCAGACAAGAAGGCTCTTTGAAACCTTTAAAATACTGAGCGATTTTGAGTATATTAATCCAAACACTTCTTTAAAAGGTCAAATGTAATGCACACAACTCCAAACTTAACAAGCAACATTTTCAAGTGTTATTACAACTATTCTTCAGCATACTATAATAATGTATTAATGCATTGTCAGTGTACGACAATTTACGCACTCATCTGTCTTCCCATTTGGTTCTCAGTATGGACATGTTGTTAGATCTCGGGGAATCATCCAATGAATTCCGTGCTTTGTTGGAGGCTCACCTACAGAAGCTGGCTCCGGGGGTGGAGCCCCAGGAGGGCATAGTCATGCAGCTGGCGGAGGCCGCTCCTGATCCACGCACCATGAAGACCCACCTTCCACTCTCTCTCCTCACCCCAGACCTCCTTGACACTGCTAAGGTCAGTAACTTCTGCTGCATACACACTTCTACCTTACTCCTTAGTGTATATACTCTGGGGGGGTCAGTCACCCCCACACTAGCATGGTCTGTCACCCCCACACTAGCATGGTCTGTCACCCCCACACTACCATGGTCTGTCACCCCACACTAGCATGGTCTGTCACCTCCACACTAGCACGGTCTGTCACCCCCACACTAGCATGGTCAGTCACCCCCACACTAGCATGGTCAGTCACCCCCACACTAGCATGGTCAGTCACCCCCACACTAGCATGGTCTGTCACCCCCACACTAGCATGGTCAGTCACCCCCACACTAGCATGGTCAGTCACCCCACACTAGCATGGTCAGTCACCCCCACACTAGCATGGTCAGTCACCCCACACTAGCATGGTCAGTCACCCCCACACTAGCATGGTCAGTCACCCCCACACTAGCATGGTCTGTCACCCCCACACTATCATGGTCTGTCACCCCACACTAGCATGGTCAGTCACCACCACACTAGCATGGTCAGTCACCCCACACTAGCATGGTCAGTCACCCCCACACTAGCATGGTCAGTCACCCCACACTAGCATGGTCAGTCACCCTCACACTAGCATGGTCAGTCACCCCCACACTAGCATGGTCAGTCGCCCCCACACTAGCATCATTATCAGCGTTAGATGGATAGTGACACCTCAGTGGCACCCAAAAGGTACACAGTAAATTATAATATATGGCAACACAATTTGTGTACATTAATTATAATTCCTACCCTGATTTGGGTTTGCACAATAATAAATGTTGACTAGGCTGTACTGCCTGGTACAATGCTAGTAGTAATCCTAACTAAGTTGGCTAAGAATAATGAATTAGGCTACAGTTATACACATTTTAGTACAATTCCAGATTAAATGCACTTCTATGAGTTGGCATAAATTACAATAATGATGCTAATGGAGCAAATTCAGGATAGTGCTGTTTTTGTTTTTTATGATTTTGATTTATATTGTATATACAAGTTATTATATATGACAAGTATCCTACTACTATAAATGAGTATATATGTGTGGCAGGTATTCTACTGTTGTAATTCTATGTGTGTGGTAGATATGCAGATATACTGCCGTAAATACTATGATTATATCCTAGCATAAAAAGGGAGGGAAAGGGAGCCGGTCGGTCGAGCGGACAGCACACTGGATTTGTGATCCTGTGGTCCCGGGTTCGATCCCGGACGCCGGAGAGAAACAATGGGCAGAGTTTCTTTCACCCTATGCCCCTGTTACCTAGCAGTAAAATAGGTACCTGGGTGTTAGTCCGCTGTTACGGGCTGCTTCCTGGGGGTGGAGGCCTGGTCGAGGACCGGGCCGCGGGGACACTAAAGTTCCATAAATTATCTCAAGATAGCACCTGACAATACTTCCTAATTAAAAAGTATAATGTTATCAGGGATGATAAATTCTATATCCTAGCTCCTACCAGAAATTTTAGCCAAATATCCCCAGTTTGCTAACTGTAGGTAGTAACTGAGTGATTGTAACCTATCCACCGCTGTCCACTGGATGGGGGGCGGTGTGCAGGACAAACATATAAATTGTGACACTAGCTCTTCACATGTCAGTTGCTTAATTTAGAACCTGTACTTGAGGTCGATCTCGAACCCATTGTTGATGTGACGACATATATTGAATTTTGTAACTAGTTCATCAAGATTGTAACTTGCTTAGCTAAATGAATTGTGGGGTTCAGTCCCTGAGCCCATTATGTGCCTCTGTAACCCTTTCCACTACCGCCCACAAGATGGGTATGGGGTGCATAATAAATGAACTAAACTAACTAGCTCCTGAAAATATTATTTAATTAAAGCGTATAATGTTGTCAGGGATCATAAATGATTAATGGATTGTAGACAGCCTAACTTCTGGCTATATTCTACTAATTATACTGGTTCGTAATTGATTACGAAGATCCCGGTTCAAAGAACCATAAAATATGTTGGGGAAATCTATCTCTAGTTTATATGCTAGTAAAATAATGTATAATTCTAATATGCTCGAAGGACCAGAATACTATTCTAAATGAGAGAACCAGTGGCTTATGGATCTCTATGATTAAATGCAATTCAATTCTAAAGATTCTATTATTATGCAATTAATGAACTGTAAATTGTATAAATTCTAGAGCCACTTCCTATAACACATTTGGGGGGTTATTCTATAAGGTTAGTCTACGTAATGCATGTAATGTATAATAAATTGCATACGTGATAAAAATAAGAAATGCATGTACATAGATTATAAATCATATATTATGCAATATTTGTCTTCTAGAAACGAGAAAGACAGCTTAGCTGTTGAGTATGACAGCGTGAGTCTCGCAAATCGTATATCAAGTTCAAGTATGTTTATTGAGACAAGAAAAATATACATCTCAAAGGGATAGAGTAGCTTAGGCTATTTCTACCCGCCCTAATCGTATACTCGTAGAGGGAAACTTGTTGTACAGGCTACTGGAGGAAACACGTGATCGTGGTAGACCTTGCTGTCTCGCATGCACATTCAAACTCAAATTCAAATGTTTATTTATGTAAAGTACATACATACAAGAGGTGATACAGATATTGATGAATTTATAGATAGAGCTAGTGCATACAATGCTTAAAGCCACTATTACGCACAGCGTTTCGGGCAGGAAAAACACATAACATGCGTTGGTACTCTAGCTGAAATACAAATATTATGTACATTCCACTCTAAACCCTTGAATCATTCATTTAATAGTAAATTCTAAATGGATTTGGCGATCTGCAGTACACTTACGTAGGATTATATGTTGTCAAACGTCGTCACGACAGGGAAATAACCTATTTAAATTGTAAAGGCCTGTAAAATCACTTAAGGATACTTCTCTTCCCTGCCGAACGTGGTGTCCGTAAATAATTGAAGTTGCAGAATTAGTCTGGAGCCTGTAGGTAGCCAGATGCTCCAAATTTAGACCGATGTCATATAAGCGAACTTCAGAACACCTTATACAATGGCGGTTCTCGTGCGTCTCTCCCCTTCCTCCTCGGGCGGCGCATGCGCAGTAGCTCCCAAAACTGGGATCCCGAGTATAATAATATGAAGGAAATGGGGTATGACGAATATTTACGTCATAAATAAAAGTTATATACGGCAACATTAAATTTTCTCGTAATGCAGTCAATTAATTTTAGACGATATTAAATGAACGAGAAAGAATTTAAAGTAGAGATACGGTTTATCATTATATTCACTAGTACAGCTAATCGTGGCTCTATAAATTAATTCCAATTATCATGAAAGATTTACTAGAGATGAATCTATTAATAAGCGATTATCCTTAATAAAAAGGGCAAAATAAGGCTAGATTCTACTTAATCTGTTAATATATGAAATGATCCCCGTGGCTAGCTGACTGACGCCAACATTTCCACGATTCTAGGAAAAATTATATGACGCTCCGCATCCTAATGGAACGAATTCAGTATCACTAAACTACGAATTAGTAGTGTTAGTTAATTATGACGCCTAGTACAGGAAATACATCCTGTTGTACTAAGGATTAGTAAATGAGTATTGGATGATTATGACGCCTACTACAGGAAATACATCCGATTGTATTAGGGATTAGTAATTAGGTGTTGAAACTTATCTATCAATCTATCAATTTTTGTAATACCTCTTGTATGTATGTACCTTACCTGAATAAACATTTATTTATTTATTTATTTATTTATTTATTTATTTATTTATTTATTATTTACTTTCCAACAGCGGTGCAAGAGGTCCTCTGTTGGGGTGTATGTGTGGGAAAAACCTGCTGTGATTGATATAAGAGGAGACTACCAGGGACTTGTACTGAACTAAATTAAAATTTACTGTATGCAAATTAATTCAACTAAAATCTCTAGCTAGGGTTGTAAATCCTAGCTCCTCTTTCCTAATGACAGATAATGGGCTGTAAGGGGCAGGTGGGGTGAGTGAATTAGTTGATAGGTTGATTGCAGTTCCACGTCCACCTACCAACAGGTATCTCACATCAGCTTGTATTTTATACAAGGATAAGATTTTATAATTCAGTATATAACTGAACACTGGCTCTGTTTAAATCAGAGATTTAAACATACACAGTCTAGCCTAGCACCTTAGCAATTAACAGCCAATACACTTATACTTTAAACAATACAACACTTTAAATTGTAAATTGTAAAGTATGATAAATGACCTAAATATGGTCTAAGTACTGTTACTGAGTACTAAAATTATATTCAATTAAATGAACTTATATGATTACTTAAAAAATAACTAAGCAAGCAATTGTTAACTTAATTTATATATTCAAGTATATGCAATGTATATGATCAATGTATATGATTAAATACAGTCAGCTTGTTGAATCTCTTCCTACACTCTGGACACTCATGAGTATTGTTTATTTATTGCGACAATCTTTTCTGACACTTTATTTTATTTATTTATTTATTTATTCATATACAAGAAGGTACATTGGGAATGTGAGAATATATAATATGGTAATTACAATCTTGTAAAGCCACTAGTACGCGCAGCGTTTCGGGCAGGTCCTTAATCTAAGAAAATTTTTAGTAGGTAAATACTAGCAAAAATTATAAAAAAGAAATGATAACAGTTACATGGCAAGAAAAAAAAAAAAAAAAGATGAGAGAAAATTGTAGGTACAGTATAATAAAGCACTTAGGTAGCTAAGATTGATTGCAATGAAAGCTTGAATGGTAGTTGACAAAATTTGGTAGGCACAATACAGCAAATGGCTAGCACATAAAGGAAGACAGCAATGAACACAATGATAAGGTTGTTTGGGTTAAATACATAAGAATTAGGAGATTGGGTAACACTAGATACAGAGCAAAAAATAAAGCTCAGTGTAGGAAACTAAGAAGATGAAATTAAGTACTTTTTGGTTTTGTTTTTAAATAAGGCAAAAGTTTTACAGTTTTTCAATTCACTAGGGAGTGAGTTCCATAGACTAGGTCCCTTAATTTGCATAGAGTGTTTACACAGATTAAGTTTGACCCTGGGGATATCAAAGAGATATTTATTTCTGGTGTGGTGATAATGGGTCCTATTACATCTGTCCAGAGAGAGTTTCAGAGCATGGTTTGCATTTAAGAACAGGGTTTTGTAGATGTAGTTGACACAAGAGAATGTGTGGAGGGAGTTAATATTTAGCAAGTTTAGGGATTTAAACAAGGGAGCTGAGTGTTGTCTGAAAGCAGAGTTAGTTATTATTCTGATAGCAGATTTTTGCTGGGTGATGATGGGCTTAAGGTGGTTTGCAGTGGTAGACCCCCATGCACAGATACCATAATTAAGATAGGGGTAGATTAGAGCATAATAGAGAGAGAGGAGAGCAGAGTTAGGAACATAATATCTGATTTTGGAGAGTATACCAACTGTCTTAGAGACTTTCTTAGTTATGTGTTGAATGTGGGTGCTGAAGTTGAGTCTCTTGTCTAGGAATAGGCCAAGAAACTTGCCATCATTTTTATTACTGATGTTAATGTTGTCTATCTGTAGCTGAATTGCATTTGATGATTTGCTTCCAAATAAGATGTAGTAAGTCTTTTCGATGTTTAATGTTAGTTTGTTAGTTGACATCCATAAGTGGACTTTTTTTAATTCATTATTCACAACATTATTTAGTGTATGTGGGTTGAGGTCTGAATAGATAAGAGTAGTATCGTCAGCAAACAATATAGGTTTGAGAATATTAGAGACATTAGGCAGATCGTTTATATATATAAGAAATAGAAGAGGTCCTAAGATACTGCCCTGTGGCACTCCAATGGTAATTGGTAGAGTGGAAGAAGTTGTTTCATTGATAGTTACATATTGGTGTCTGTCACTAAGATAGGATCGGATGTAGTCAAGGGCAAGGCCTCGGATTCCATAATGCTGGAGTTTAAGTAAGAGGTAGTTGTGATTAACAGTATCAAAGGCTTTTCTTAGGTCAATGAAGAGTCCAATCGGAAACTCATTTTTGTCAAGTGCTGAGTAGATTACGTCAAGGAGACTAATGATTGCATCGTTGGTGCTCTTTTGGGACCTGAAGCCAAACTGGCAGGGGCTGAGTATGTCGAATTTTACGAGGTAGGAATAGAGCTGTTTGTAAATAATTTTTTCAAATGTTTTTGATAGAATGGGTAGATTTGATATTGGTCTATAATTGTTTATGTCCGCCGGATTGCCTCCTTTATGGACTGGCGTTACTCTTGCTTTTTTGGGGATATCAGGGAAGGTGTGACACTCTATAGATTTGTTGAACAGTAGGGCTATGGGTGGGGCAAGGGCATGGGAGGCTCTCTTGTATACAATGGACGGAATTTCACTGGTGTTCCCTGCCTTTGTTTTTAGAGAGTGTATGATGGACACATCTGCCGGGCTGATTGGTGAAAGGAGTAGAGAGTTTGGATAGCTGCCTGAGAGATATGTGTTAATATGTGTCTGAGTCTGTGGGATTTTACTGGCAAGATTAGCACCAACCGATGAAAAGAAACTATTAAATTCATTTGCCATTTCTAAATCAGTTGACGGTATATCCCCATCCTTGTAGAGTTTTATTTGGTTATGTGAGTGTTGTTTAGTTCCTAGGATACTAGAGATGGTTTTCCAAGTGCTTTTCATGTTGCCTTTTGCTTCATTGAATCTATTCACATAATATGCAAGTTTTGCCTTTCTTATGATACTGGTAAGCATTGATGAGTACCTTTTAGCTACTTCCTTTGAAACTAGGCCAATCCTAAGTTTCTTTTCATATTCATGTTTCTTGTTGATTGAATTGAGAATGCCGCTTGTGAGCCATGGATTGTTTAATCTTTTGTCAGTTACTTGCTTGGTAAGAAGGGGACAATGAAGGTTGTAGAGGCTTAGAGTTTTGGAGAGGAAGAGGTTAGCTAATGAATTTATATCCTGGGTATTATTGAATTCAGAATCCCAGTTAATATTGTGAAATGCATCTGTAAGATTGCCCAAAGCTGATTCACTGTGTAGCCTAAATGAAAGTTTCTTGCTTTTTGGTGGTGTTATGTCCATGTTCGCTATGAGAAAGGTAGGATAGTGGTCAGTTGTTCTGTCGTAGATTATACCAGATACAAGGGGAGCTGTTATGTTTGTCCATATGTGGTCCAACACTGGACACTCATGAGGTTCAGAGCTTGGATAAGATTCTGCTGTACCACAATATTAATAATAAACTCACAGAAATATGAGGCGTTGCCTCGCCTTATTACCGAAAGACAGATTTATAGAATATTAAAGTCACAAGCATACAATTGGCCAATTATATACCAAAATAACATTCAATATACTTCTCTGCCAGTCGGGTGCCTGTCTGACAAGTGTGCCAGACTGAATAAACTCTCTTGGCGAGTTTAGGCACGATATTAGGCACGAGAGTAGAAAAGAGAACGCTCATCCGCCCCTGACGACCCTGCTGCCCCTCCAACTTTATCCGCTGCTCCTTGAGCCCACATCATCCCAAACATGATGTAATCACCCCAGAAGGCAGCTAAGTACCCAGTGACCTAAATGTGACCGAAATATACAACAAAACCTAACCTACTAGCTCATCTCGACCTCATTAGTGGTGCTCCCTGGAGGAAGCTAACCTGACGTTTGCTGCTGCCACATCAACGAGTCTACCCCATCTGCCTGCGTACATCTCTGCTGCTATCATGCAAAACAATTCTAAGCTCGGTAAGGCTGCAAAGAAAGATAACACACCTATCAGGATGAACCCAACCAGCCAAGCTAGCAACAGGAATAACGCGGCTGTCTCCCCCCTAGCGGCAACCGGGGGGGGTACCGACCCTCCCTGCGTCAACAATAACAAACCTTCACAGCTGAGTGAAGCGTTGTCGCCGACTCGAGCCATGCAACAGTTAAGTAACCATATGGAGCAACTTAAACGAGCTGCCTCCCCATGTTCTGACTTTAAGCGTCTCGCTGATAATCCATGGTTCAAATTATTGACTCAGATACATGATGACCAAAAGTCTATAATCCGAGAGCAGTCGGACCTGATAATGAAGCTACAGAGTGATGCTTTGGCCATGCACAAGATTAACCAAGATCTGTCTGCCAGAGTCGGCCACCTCGAACAGGAATTAAGCTCTCTGCAGATCTCGGTTACTAACTCTAAATCAGCAGAAACCTCTAAGAAGCAAGAAGAGATGTTACAAAAGTTAGAGAACCATTTTAACTCCCTACAACAGCAACACACTACAACCCAAGACGAATCAGATCAACTTAAGCTCCTTGATTCTGTTATCATCTCATCACTTGATTTTCCCCATGAAACTGACAGGGAAAACTGTACTGCCATCGTGATCCAGGAATTGCGTACTAAGCTGAATTATTCAATCGAAGCAAGTGACATCAAGTCAGCTTATAGAGTGGGTACGAAATCATCTGGCACAAATAACAGGAAGATACGTGTGAAGTTAGATAGCTGCTCCCGCAAGTCTGACCTTATCACTGCTGCAGTCGGTGGGAAATCCAATGTTTATGTGAACGAATGTCTAACCAGATTCAGACAAAATCTCTTATATAAACTACGTGGAATCTGCAAAAAATCCCCTGCTATTAAACATTGTTTTGTGCGCGATGGTAAAATAATAGCTAGGAAGACTGACTCTGGAAAAACTTATGTCATAACCACTGAGGCTCACCTCACTTCCTTCCTGGCTGACTGTGGGATATCAGCTGAATAACCAGATCATAATTTGTAGTCTCACATACAACCAAAGTGTACTTAAGCTCTGCCTTTCCTTTCCAAAGGTTTTTTATTTTTATTTTTATTTTTATTTTTGTTTGTCATCTATGCCTGTTTTTTTACTCTTAATTATTTGTTCTTAGTTAATCCCCTTGTCACTAAACCTAGGGATCTTATTACCCTGTTATATTTAAAGTAACTTGGTATTTGTTTCTTGTAATCATTTATTGGAATTAAGTAATAGTATAATTGTTTATATCATCTACCACAGTATCATAGTAAAATCTTCCACATTAATATACTCTCACCCTGTTTATTTTTACACTTAGATTTATATTAGAGTAAAATTCAAGATTTACTCAGATATACATATATCTGAGTAATATATATCTTTTTTTTTCTTTTTTTCGGAATTATCTATTTGAGCTCACTTTGTTTTCTTAGGTTCATACCAACTATAGGATTTTAATTAACCATTACTAAGCTAATTATCCTCAAGTTCATTTTACTTTATGATTATTATTTTTCTTATTATTTTTTATTTTACATTTATATTGTCAGTCTCTACTGATTTTTTGTTTTTTTTTTATTTTATCTAACTTCTGTGTCCTTCCTGGCTATCTATTGGATCTCTATTTTACTTCTAAATTGTTACTATTTTATTGTATTTGCTTTTATTCTTGTGTTTTGCTATATCATGTATCTTGTATCGTGATCCCTCTGCATCTCTATGCACACTGATATTGATCCTGATCAAAATCTTCTGTCTCATATCTACACCAACCAGCACATTGATCATCATTATTGCAAGTATTTCACAGCACACCAGGCTAAAAACAAACTCCAAAATAACACCTGTTTATCAGTTTACAACCAAAATGTTAGATCACTTGGTAAACATTTTGACGATTTAAATGCATTACTCACAGCACTAGGTACTAACTTATCGTTCATTATTCTAACAGAAACTTGGCTAAATAAAGACTATACCCAACTCTACAACTTAGCTGGTTATAAAGCCATTCATAACTGTAGGCCAAATAAAAAAGGTGGTGGCACAGCTATATATTACCGAGATACATTTATCTGCAACAGTATTATTAGTGACAGAGATGACTACTGTGAATATACTTTTGCTCAGTTTACAATTAAATCCCTTAAATCCTATTGACTATTGGAGCCATCTATAGATTCCAATACTAACATAGCTTCTTCTCAGACAACCTAAGTAATTATTATAAAAACAACAATCTCAACAAAAACCACATCATTCTGGGAGGAGACTTTAATATTGACCTGGGTCAACAAATTGCTCTAAGTTGACTATTTCCTAACAGCATGAACTCCTGTATGCTATCCCCAC
>WNGS01001047.1:16088-33438 GCA_020271785.1 Procambarus virginalis | reverse complement strand
AACACAGAAATCATTGATAGATACAGCGACAACAGGCGGCTTGACATCTGCGAGGCGCTACACATCAAGAAGTCAACACCAGCAATCAACAGCCAATTAACGCACAACTATATTCTACCCACTTCAAGACTCCGCTCCAATATAGAAACATCAAGAAATATGGGCCAATAGGCCTTCTGCAGTTACAGATCTATTCTTCCCTTTAGCTTATACCCATTGTTTCGTGTTCTGTGTTTGTTCTCACCTCACCCCAAACCATTGTAACATGTCACCTCACCCAAATGCAGGTATAAAAAAGAAAAGCTGTTTAAACTCTGTTCAGTGTGTGTAACTAAAGTCTTTGAAAATGTAATAAGTTTTACGAAACGCGCTCAAGTGTCGCGTCAGACTAAGAAATAAAGAATGAATTTTGGAGAATTGATTTTTCATTTACCGTCATCAGTAAAAACAAACATATATATATATAATATATATATATATATAATACATATATATATATATATTATATATATATATATATGTATATATTATAATATATATATATATATATATATATATATAATAATATATATATATATATATATATATATGTTATTAAATATGACCGAAAAAGTAAGATTAATAATTCTAACACGAATTTTCTCAATTTTCCTTATGTTTGTTTTTACTGATGACGGTAAATGAAAAATCAATTCTCCAAAATTCATTCTTTATTTCTTAGTCTGACGCGACACTTGAGCGCGTTTCGTAAAACTTATTACATTTTCAAAGACTTTAGTTACACACACTGAACAGAGTTTAAACAGCTTTTCTTTTTATACCTGCATTTGGGTGAGGTGACATGTTACAATGGTTTGGGGTGAGGTGAGAACAAACACAGAACACGAAACAATGGGTATAAGCTAAAGGGAAGAATAGATCTGTAACTGCAGAAGGCCTATTGGCCCATATTTCTTGATGTTTCTATATTGGAGCGGAGTCTTGAAGTGGGTAGAATATAGTTGTGCGTTAATTGGCTGTTGATTGCTGGTGTTGACTTCTTGATGTGTAGCGCCTCGCAGATGTCAAGCCGCCTGTTGTCGCTGTATCTATCAATGATTTCTGTGTTGTTTGTTAACAAACAAACACAGTTGTTTGTTAACAAACAAACACAGTTGTTTGTTAACAAACAAACACAGAAATCATTGATAGATACAGCGACAACAGGCGGCTTGACATCTGCGAGGCGCTACACATCAAGAAGTCAACACCAGCAATCAACAGCCAATTAACGCACAACTATATTCTACCCACTTCAAGACTCCGCTCCAATATAGAAACATCAAGAAATATGGGCCAATAGGCCTTCTGCAGTTACAGATCTATTCTTCCCTTTAGCTTATACCCATTGTTTCGTGTTCTGTGTTTGTTCTCACCTCACCCCAAACCATTGTAACATGTCACCTCACCCAAATGCAGGTATAAAAAAGAAAAGCTGTTTAAACTCTGTTCAGTGTGTGTAACTAAAGTCTTTGAAAATGTAATAAGTTTTACGAAACGCGCTCAAGTGTCGCGTCAGACTAAGAAATAAAGAATGAATTTTGGAGAATTGATTTTTCATTTACCGTCATCAGTAAAAACAAACATAAGGAAAATTGAGAAAATTCGTGTTAGAATTATTAATCTTACTTTTTCGGTCATATTTAATAACATATGTCTACAGGAAAGACTGCTACCAAAATATACTAATATATATATATATATATATATATATATATTGGTGTATACTGGCAGCAGGTTTTCTTTTACACATGTCTCATTGAATATGACCGCATATTCTGTATTTACTATCTTCTGATTTAGGGCTTCTATCCCTCTAACTATTTTCTTAGCATCAGGGCTTAGCTGAAACAGGAGTTCTCCAAAACTCATTTTCGTAATTTCTGGGTGAAGAAAAGATGTGGATTACTATAGAATGTATTACACTTATTTAAACAATTTGCACGACGTTTCGAACCTCCATGGTTCATTCTCAAGTGAGGAAATGTTACAATGTGGTTTGATTATATACTCGCACTGGGTTAGGTGATAAAACAATAAAGGTGAAAACATAGGGGATACATAGGGGATAAATGGGGTGAAACATATGAACATAAGAATAGAGGTAACCGCAGAAGGCCTATTGGCCCATACGAGGCAGCTGGCATCTACATACAAAGATTAATCCAGTGTAATTGGCCTGTTATGTTGAACATTGTCTTCTGTGTTGGCATCGTTATGTTCTGGTCTTGTCCTTACTCTCATTGTGGGAAGAGTAAATAGTTCTATTTTACTATTTACTCTTCCCACAATGAGAGTAAGGACAAGACCAGAACATAACGATGCCAACACAGAAGACAATGTTCAACATAACAGGCCAATTACACTGGATTAATCTTTGTATGTAGATGCCAGCTGCCTCGTATGGGCCAATAGGCCTTCTGCGGTTACCTCTATTCTTATGTTCATATGTTTCACCCCATTTATCCCCTATGTATCCCCTATGTTTTCACCTTTATTGTTTTATCACCTAACCCAGTGCGAGTATATAATCAAACCACATTGTAACATTTCCTCACTTGAGAATGAACCATGGAGGTTCGAAACGTCGTGCAAATTGTTTAAATAAGTGTAATACATTCTATAGTAATCCACATCTTTTCTTCACCCAGAAATTACGAAAATGAGTTTTGGAGAACTCCTGTTTCAGCTAAGCCCTGATGCTAAGAAAATAGTTAGAGGGATAGAAGCCCTAAATCAGAAGATAGTAAATATATATATATATATATATATATATATATATATATATATATATATATATATATATATATATATGCAGAATAACCACATGTGAAAAATAGAAAATGCTTAACGCGTTTTCGGCTAATTCGCCTTCATCAGAGCAAAGTAGAATGAAGATTATCTTCATTCTACTTTGCTCTGATGAAGGCGAATTAGCCGAAAACGCGTTAAGCATTTTCTATTTTTCACATGTGGTTATTCTGCATACTTGGATCAGTGTTTTTGTGATCATTGTTGCATATATATATATATATATATATATATATATATATATATATATATATATATATATATATATATATATAATATTTCTGATCGGGGAGAAAACAAACCAGGAGTGGGGGGACCTTAATTTATTAACTAATGTTTACAGAGCAATTGCTGTACCACAATATCCAAGTAGGCGTGTAACATGGCTGAGTAGCATGCCAGTACTGCAAAGATGCACTAAAGGAAATAAGTCATAGGACATTAACCGTGTCTAGTGCCAGCTAGCCGAAGCAATGTTGCAGTACTCGCAATCAGCTTAAAGCTATAATTAAAACAATGCCAGAGATAATTGAGTGGCACAGCCAGTACAGTATGTATAAAATATATTCTGTATAAACAGAGGGCATAGAATAGTTACTAGTTTCCAGGGGTAACGATATGCTAGTGCCTAGTACATGTAAAGTCTGCAACCCCAAACTTGCACACAAGTGAGCACTTGACATATGGTAAGTAGCGCAACTGCTGTACCACAATATAAGAGAAGGCATGTAACATGTCTGAGTAGAATGCCAGTACTGCAAAGATGCAACTAAGGGAATAAGTCATAGGACATTAACCGTGCCTAGTGGCAGCTAGCCGAAGCAATGTTGCAATACTCGCAATCAGCTTAATGCTATAATTAAAAACAATGCCAGAGATAATTGAGTGGCACAGCCAGTACAGTATGTAGAAATATATTCTGTATACACAGAGGGCATAGAATAGTTAATAATTTCCAGGGGTAATGATATGCTAGTGCCCAGTACATGTAAAGTCTGCAACCCCAAACTTGCACTACAAGTGAGGTTAGCTTAGCATTTTAAAAGCGCCGCATCATCTTCTGTGGTTGATTGTTCAATAAACCCTTGAACTATATATTTAACACATCTCTCCCTGTCCATGGAGGACAGAAGAAAATGTATTTCTGTGGTTGGAAGAAAACGCTCACGGAGTGGGGGACTTATTTTAATTTTAAAATAATAATTAATTATTTAATAAATAAATAATTAATTAATAATACAATCATAAATGATTAAATAATAGATAATCCTTAAATGAAGAAGCATAATAGCTCATTATAACAAAATAAATAGATAGATGAATTAATTATGGTGACTAATAATGATTAGTGAATAGCCATAAATTAATATACAGAAATAAATTTAATGGATAGCCATTAATGATAATGTATTAATCAAATACATTGACGAGACATCTCTAATTTAAAGTTGCATGAGCATTTACGGTAATTCTAAAGCTTGGTATTTTTGGCTTGTCACTTTGGGGTTAACTCAAGTTAAAAATAATTTTGCTGTTTGTCGAGTAAATAGTTTAAATTTCTGCGTTCTAATTGAAGTTGTAGTTATGAAACTAACGCTATGCGCTGAAGCACACACACATCGTGTAACCATGATATATGTGCTTCAGCCTACAGTTTAGACCTATTGTCTCGTGTATGACCCTCTGTCCTGTGTGTCAGTCAATACCACCCTTATCCTCACTCTAATAAGACTTTTTCTGCCCGAAACGCTTTGCGTAATAGTGGCTTTAGGCTTTGTATGTACTAGCTCTATCTATAAATCCATCAATGTTTGTATCTCACCATTATGTATGTACTTTACCTGAATAAACATTTTGATTTCGATTTAGATTTTTAATTGAAATCCTCAGGTTAGGCAATTCTAATTAATTTTTGTCAAAGGTATTATTAATAATAATAATATACGTTCTAATTTCGTTATACGTCGGTATATACTATGGTCGTGATCGTTACTATAAGGAGTACCTAAACGACAGGATGGGCTGCGTAAGAGGACACAGATTCACACTAAGGATCAAAGGCGTCAAAAAATATTAGAAAGTTTTCTTTTGTAAACAGAGTGGTAGAGGGTTGGACGGTTTAATGAATGAACATGCATGACACTATCGTTCAGATAACCGGTGTTATTGGAGTGGTAACTATGATAACGCGAGTGTTATCGTAGGGGCCACCTTGATCACGATGACACCAGGCCTCCATAACCGGTGTGAGTGGTGAGCCGGGCACCTCACAACACAGGGAGAATATACTGCTGTTGACACACTTGCTCAGTCTCCAGGTAAAGTATATCGCTGGTATGTAAACTTGAACAATCAATCCTAGCAAGTGATACTTAGGCATACATCGTCATACACCATCTTAGTTATGGTGGTGGACGGTGTATACCCAAGAAAAAGTCTAAAGCAGTTCGCATACCTTCTAAAATCAGATATTATGTACCTACCTCTGCTCTTCCCTTCATAGTTTCCTATCTGCTGCTTTAAACTGGCAGTGTATCTAGTGCTACACAATCCTCCAATATATGTACTTAAGCCATACAACTTTACAATTGTGGTCATTGCTGTCATTTTATGTGCTATCAATATGCTTTATTGTCACTACTAATCTTTGTCAAATTAAATTAAATTTTTTATTCAGGAAAAGTACATACATAGATGATTTACAAACATAATGCTGGATTTTTAGATAGAGCATTCAATACCTATAGCCTCTAAGGTTCCAAATATGCCAAAATATACAATACATGAAAACTAGTTCGATTTCAATCAAACTTTTTTGACAAGTTGTATATGAAAAGGGTTTCATCTGGTCCAAGTCTCAGCATTGTAGCCTAAATAGGAAGGGAGAAAAAAAATATTGAATTGTTAAATTTTCCAAAAATGGTCAAAAATTATCAAACAAGTGTCAACTGAAATCATGTCAATGACTCGGCTATCACAATAGCATATAATTTTTTTTTATTATTTTTATCCCCCAAAAAATCGTTTGATTTTTTTCATATTTGTTTATCGGCCGATTTGCATGAAACTTTATACACCTGACTGCCCGTAAGCCTATGACGTATTGATGATAGAGGATAGTCAGGAAAATGAACTTTCTAGTAGTGTTAGCGGTGTTCAACCTTCTCTAGTGACAAATGTTGAAACAAAGGTTAAAGTAAAACGGTATAGAGAAATAAAAAAGAAAAGAGATATGAATAATATCACCTTTGATGTTAGTAGTTGTTGTGCAAGTGAGGAGAAAGCAAAAATGTTAGTGTTGGGAGAGTCTGATAAAATCTCTTATCTCATGGAATGTGACGGACAGGGCAAAGGTAGTTTTATTATTAATCATGGATGAAAGTAGAGTGAGAATATTATCTTGGAGCGTTAATGGGTTAAAATCTAGTGCGGTGGATGTACACTATTATACTCTTAGATAGTACTATATTAACCTGAAATGTTAAATGGGATTTTGTATTTGTACTCACTGAATTTGTGCGCCCCTTGAGGGACTTGAAGTATGGGGAGGGGTAGAAATAGCCTAAGCTATTTCTACCCCTATTTCTATAAGAATACTACCCCTTTGAGATGTATCTTTTTCTTGTCTTAATAAACATACTTGAACTTAAATAAGGAGTGTAAATTGTGTAGTATGCCGCACGTCCACACCTTGAACATTATGTACTAGTGTGTCAACTTATTGATAACTATAGAAATAAGGAAATAAGTAGTGTACTGAGGAAATGTAAGTAGTGTAAGGAAATAAGGGAACAGTGATCACAAAGAAATCAGATTTAGCATAGAATGGAATAGACCTGTAGGAGAAAATTCTGTTAAAGTGCCAGATTTTCGAAAAGCTGATTTTAATAGCCTAAGAAATTTTTTGGGTCAAATTGATTGGAAAGTCTTGGGTATGGGGTGTGGGCCGGTCTTGGAGCGAGACATGAACCCAGTGATAGGTGATGTAAATGGGGATTTCGATGTGGATTCAATATATAACTTATTTAAGAATATTCTAAACAAAGCACAGGAACGTAGTATACCACACAAATTTAATAGATCGATTACTAATGACCCAAAGTGGATAACAAAGAATTTGAAGAACCATATAGGTAAAAAGAGAGCTTGGTACAAAAGGATTAAAAATGGGGAGGTCTCTTTAGAACAGGAATTCGTACAACTGGTTAGAAATGTTAAAAAAAAAGAGATAAGGAAAGCAAAAAGAAACTATGAAGTTCGTATAGCAGGGCAAGCAAAGACAAGTCCTAAAGGGTTTTTTCAGTTATATCGAACTAAGACTAGGGAAAGGATAGGTCCATTAAAAACTGAGACAGGTCAAATAACAGATAGTGATGAAGAGATGAGTAGTATTTTTAACAAATATTTTGTATCTGTATTTACTAAAGAGTGTGGGAGTATGTCTCCCAAGATCCTCCCACAGCTGACTTGAATGGCTCATTGCAGTGCACAATGCACTGATCTTCGTGCACAAAGCCTATTTCTCTTAATCCTGGATAGTGATCTGGCATGTTGGGTATCTCCAGAATGCCCATTTAACCAGGAATACTTTCGTAATACGTAGGCCGCCGTATGTCCAGGCAGAAAATAGATACAGGGAGTTAAGCATACTGGCCACCAAGGGTCAGTGGGTACATGGAGCGTGGGACCGAGGGGAGACGCCAGCAGCGTCTGACCTCTGGGGTCAACCGGCGCGATGTTGAATAACAGCAATGACGTGTTCATGACGTCACCTCTCCTACTGCTCATCGAACGAGCTAATATGATTGGTTCCCGCTCATTTGTTGCAATGCTATTGGTCAATTGTAACTCTTGTGTGTGCCCACGAGACGCCCGGAGCTTCAGGCAAGATTCATTCTTGTGAGGGATCTCTTGCAAAGTGGACGTGTTCTGTTCTACCGGCCAATAGACTAAACACCGTCTATTCCTCACCGTCAAGTTAACTCAGCGTCTTTGCGATATACCACACACTCGCCCAGAATCACGAGTGCGAATATATTGTTCAGAAGCCTAAAGTGACAAATCTCCAGAGTGAAACAGACTGGTATCAGGTAACCCCTGGTGACAAAGATCGTCGTGAGTGACTTAGAGTGAACTAAGGCAGTGCCGCCGCCTAAGTAACCTGTGTGTGTGACCTTACCACAAGTGTACCTGCATGGTGTACCACAGCAGCCGCCAGCCGCCACTCATCCCGAGCGTGTACCTCAGTACCTCGAGCGCCCGCCGCCAGCTGCCGCCAGCTACTGCCAGCTACCGCCAGCTACTGCCAGCCGCCGCCGCTCTCACTCCGACGTGACGTCACCACCTTACGCACCGCCAGTGCCAGTGCGTGTCTGTCTGTTAAGCATACACCACGCCCTACTCACGAAATCATCTCAAGATACTGCGAGTACCCTCCGTGTCTACGAGCGAAACTAGCTATCAGGCCACCTACGAGTGCTTGGAGAAACGTGTCTGAGTGAGTAAGGAAAGGTACCTTATCTGTAAGTACAAGATCTTGTCATTGTTCATTGTGTCTGTGTTGATCTGAGGGATCAACCACAGTTCTCACCTTCTTATACCTGTCGCAGGTTATAGGTGAATCGACGGTGAATGCGTGTTTATCTGTGTGGTATCACGGCGTTTCACCCTTCTGTGACTGAGCTTCACATACACCACACATTTAGTTATTGTGTGATTATTATTGTGCATGTTATTGCCTGTCCCATTGACAATGTATTGGTTTATTGCATATCATCATTACCGAGTATCCGGTTGGAACTCTTGTGATCCCTTTGCATACCGGCAGTTAGGTTGCCGTGTTAGTGATTGGCTGTCAATTGTGTTAAGTTAGGTGTTTCTCCACGAGTGGATACGAGTCGATTAGCCAGACGTCAAGAGTCTCGCTAATACAACCATAGCTTTGCTGACGCCAATCTAAAGTAAATCAAGCACCCTGTGTATTAGTGGTTAAGTTAGTAATAAACTACTGTTAAGCTTTATGCGGTGTTTCCGTTGAACCACTTCTGAATACTGCCAATATTACTCCAGCCTTCAGCTCTAAGTGTCTTCAACACAGAGTTGCCTGTAAGTCACTAAACTATAAATGTGATGAGGACCCTAGGAGTCCCTTAAAGTGTTACATCATTGAGGAGATTCCAACGACCAACGTGGAGCAGGACCAGGTGAGGCTAGTCTGAGAAGAGACCCACAAGGACTCTAACTCGACCTTGCTCCCAGGCCCTGTACGGTTGCTCTCTTATTTTCTATTCTGCTAATTCCGACAGTTTCGTGAAGTGTCTGCCACATGTACATTGGCGACGTACGCATTGCAGTCGTGACAGCAAAAAAGAAACACCCTACAAAGAGGAACTTAACAATATGCCTTCAGCCGAACAAGTCTATGTGGGTGCGGACGAGGACAGGTTGACGAGTTTAGCAGTTACCAGGGAGGATGTTCTTAAGAACATAAGAACAAAGGCAACTGCAGAAGGCCTATTGGCCCATACGAGGCAGCTCCTATTTATAACCACCCAATCCCACTCATATACATGTCCAACCCATGCTTGAAACAATCGAGGGACCCCACCTCCACAATGTTACGCGGCAATTGGTTCCACAAATCAACAACCCTGTTACTGAACCAGTATTTACCCAAGTCTTTCCTAAATCTAAACTTATCCAATTTATACCCATTGTTTCGCGTTCTGTCTTGTGTTGATACTTTTAATACCCTATTAATATCCCCTTTGTTATGTCCATTCATCCACTTGTAAACCTCTATCATGTCACCCCTAACTCTTCGCCTTTCCAGTGAATGCAACTTAAGCTTTGTTAATCTTTCTTCATATGAAAGATTTCTAATTTGGGGAATTAACTTAGTCATCCTACGCTGGACACGTTCAAGTGAATTTATATCCATTCTATTATATGGCGACCAAAACTGAACTGCATAATCTAAATGGGGCCTAACAAGAGCAAGATATAGCTTGAGAACCACACCAGGTGTCTTGTTACTTACGCTGCGATTAATAAATCCGAGTGTTCGATTTGCCTTATTACGAACATTCATGCATTGATCCTTTTGTTTTAAATTCTTACTAATCATAACTCCTAGATCCCTTTCGCAATCTGACTTCGCAATCTCAACACCATCTAGCTCGTATCTTGTAACTATCATCATTACCTAGCCTCAGAACTTTACATTTATCAGCATTAAACTGCATCTGCCAGTCCTTTGACCATTTCAAAACCCTATCTAGATCCACTTGAAGTGATAGCGAGTCCTCCTCCGAATTAATTTCCCTACGGATTTTCGTATCATCGGCAAATTTGCAAATGTTGCTACTCAAACCTGAATCCAAATCATTTATATATATTATAAACAACAGAGGTCCCAGGACAGAGCCTTGAGGCACTCCACTTACAACATTTTCCCACTCTGACTTGACTCCATTTATACTAACTCTCTGTTTCCTTTGGTATAGCCATGCCCTAATCCAGCTTAATATAGCACCCCCAATACCATGAGCCTCTATCTTTTTAATCAGTCTTTCATGTGGCACTGTATCAAAAGCTTTGCCAAAGTCAAGGTACACAACATCACAATCTTACCACTATCAACTGCCTCAACTATGCTAGAATAAAAAGATAACAAATTTGTTAAACATGAACGGCCATTTATAAAACCATGTTGCGACTCAATTATTAATTTATGTTTTTCAAGATGAAGACGAATTTTATTTGCTATTATAGATTCGAGTAACTTTCCCACAATAGACGTTAGGCTAATTGGTCAATAGTTAGACGCAAGTGATCTATCTCCTTTCTTAAAAACTGGTATCACATTAGCAACTTTCCAAAACTCTGGCACTCTGCCTGACTATTGATTTATTAAATATGATTGACAGTGGGTCACAAAGCTCCTCTTTGCATTCTTTCAGCACTCTGGCAAACACTTCATCCGGCCCTGGGGATTTGTTTGGTTTGAGTTTTACTATTTGTTTAAGAACATCCTCCCTGGTAACTGCTAAACTCGTCAACCTGTCCTCGTCCCCACCCACATAGACTTGTTCGGCTGAAGGCATATTGTTAAGTTCATTAAGTTCCTCTTCATCCAAACACTTCATACAAAACACCCTGGCAAACAAGTTCCTCTTTAGTAAATACAGATACAAAATATTTATTAAAAATACTAATCTCTTCATCACTATCTGTTATTTGACCTGTCTCAGTTTTTAATGGGCCTATCCTTTCCCTAGTCTTAGTTCGATATAACTGAAAAACCCTTTAATATTAATATTATCTGTTAGATTAAGGACCTGCCCGAAACGCTGTGCGTACTAGTGGCTTTACAAGAATGTAAACACATTGTTACGACCTCTTCGCAACCGGGTTCTTTATAAACTGTGATCCTACTCAAGTTCAGAGGACCTAATCTTGGTGGAAATGTAGTGTAATGTTTAAAAGCTAATATTAGAAGAAAGACACTTAAATATCTTATTTCCCATCACCATTAGAATCCATATATATAATAAGAGATATTAATAGGGTATAGGAGATATTAATAGGGTATTAAAAGTATCAACACAAGACAGAACACGAAACAATGGGTATAAATTGGATAAGTTTAGATTTAGGAAAGACTTGGGTAAATACTGGTTCGGTAACAGGGTTGTTGATTTGTGGAACCAATTACCGCGTAACGTGGTGGAGGTGGGGTACCTCGATTGTTTCAAGCGCGGGTTGGACACGTATATGAGTGGGATTGGGTGGTTATAAATAGGAGCTGCCTCGTATGGGCCAATAGGCCTTCTGCAGTTACCTTTGTTCTTATGTTCTTATATATGGAACGCTATGAGAGATCAAACGGATTGGCGTTGCTAGCCCTTAAGAACATAAGAACAAAGGCAACTGCAGAAGGCCTATTGGCCCATACGAGGCAGCTCCTATTTATAAGCACCCAATCCCACACATATACATGTCCAACCCGCGCTTGAAACAATCGAGGTACCCCACCTCCACAATGTTATGCGGCAATTGGTTCCACAAATCAACAACCCTGTTACTGAACCAGTATTTACCCAAGTCTTTCCTAAATCTAAACTTATCCAATTTATACCCAATTTATACTCTTACGCTAGCCTGCTTCATTGTTGACAATCACAAAGTGCTTCTGCCGAGGTCTTCTTTGTGCACTCGCGGGTACTCTCTGGCAACAAAGCCAGCAATACTCACAAGCCCCACTGGCTAGTACCTTCCAGAACTGAAGTCTACAGCGCTCAACCACAGCATTCTTCTAGCCCTACTGGCTAGCACCTCCAGGAGTAAAGTCCACAGCGCTCGACCAGCCCACTTAGCTAGTCCCTCCAGGTCGACCTCTGTCTTCCACCGTCCCGACTTCACTGCCTTCCCTAGCCTGCCTCTCTCGTCACCTTTCAGTCTGGCAGACTAAAGGATGGGAAGCTATGATTACTGGGAGGGTCGACTTGTATAGTTCAGCACCCAGATCGTAGATGGCGCCGAAGTCCATCACACACATCATGCTATGTATCCTCACGAACCCAATGTACCCTCTTGTATATACACGAATAAAAAAAAATAATAATAAATATACCATAGATCAACGGTCTCGCTTCATGCAGGTCGGCGTCCAATCCTCGACCGTCCAAGTGGTTGGGCACCATTCCCTTCCCTCCGTCCCATCCCAAATTCGTATCCTGACCCCGTCCCAGTGCTATATAGTCGTAATGGCTTGGCGCTTTCCCCTGGTGCCTTCTTCCTTCCCTTGTGTCAGTAATTATACCAGAGACAAGGAGGATAGTATGACCTGTTATTATAGGCCAAGGTGGTTGTTGTCGTTATAGATTCACCTACTCTGAACAAAAAGTTGCAAGTAGCACTGGCTACGGTGAGCCCGGAGTGGACTTACCTGGCACAGGAGCGGGGCAAGTAGCACGGGCTATGGTGAGCGCGGAGTGGACTTACCTGGCACAGGAGCGGGGCAAGTAGCACGGGCTATGGTGAGCCTGTAGTGGACTTACCTGGCACAGGAGCCGGGCAAGTAGCACGGGCTATGGTGAGCCCGTAGTGGACTTACCTGGCACAGGAGCCGGGCAAGTAACACCGGCTATGGTGAGCCCGTAGTGGACTTACCTGGCACAGGAGCGGGGCAAGTAGCACGGGCTATGGTGAGCCCGTAGTGGACTTACCTGGCACAGGAGCGGGGCAAGTAGCACGGGCTATGGTGAGCCCGTAGTGGACTTACCTGGCACAGGAGCGGGGCAAGTAGCTCGGGCTATGGTGAGCCCGTAGTGGACTTACCTGGCACAGGAGCGGGGCAAGTAGCACGGGCTATGGTGAGCCCGTAGTGGACTTACCTGGCACAGGAGCGGGGCAAGTAGCACGGGCTATGGTGAGCCCGTAGTGGACTTACCTGGCACAGGAGCGGGGCAAGTAGCACGGGCTATGGTGAGCCCGTAGTGGACTTACCTGACACAGGAGCGGGGCAAGTAGCACGGGCTATGGTGAGCCCGTAGTGGACTTACCTGGCACAGGAGCGGGGCAAGTAGCACGGGCTATGGTGAGCCCGTAGTGGACTTACCTGGCACAGGAGCGGGGCAAGTAGCACGGGCTATGGTGAGCCCGTAGTGGACTTACCTGGCACAGGAGCGGGGCAAGTAGCACGGGCTATGGTGAGCCCGTAGTGGACTTACCTGGCACAGGAGCGGGGCAAGTAGCACGGGCTATGGTGAGCCCGTAGTGGACTTACCTGGCACAGGAGCGGGGCAAGTAGCACGGGCTATGGTGAGCCCGTAGTGGACTTACCTGGCACAGGAGCGGGGCTGTGTATTCTGTCTCTTGGTCCAAGGTTACATATGCGGAAGTTTCAGTGACATGAGTGGGCTTGGTGATTGTGGCATAATGGCGGCCATGTTCTTAAGGAAGTAGTCAGCTCGAGGACTGTTTTGTTGACAAAGGTCAATGTTGAAGTCACCTTCTAAAATTGTGATTTTGGTTGAATTTATTGTTTGATTAGATCCGTCATATGGTTTGAGAACGTCGTTATATTGGTCTCGGGAAATCTATAAACAGCTCTAATCAAGAGTTATAATAAATTTAATAATTTATTGTGTCGGTGGACAGAAAGCCAGTATTTATACAGGTTTTAACACTCTCTCTCACACACACACACACACACCTCTCTACTGTGAACACTTACACACACACACCTCTCTACTGTGACCACTTACACACACACCTCTCTACTGTGACCACTTACACACACACCTCTCTACTGTGACCACTTACACACACACCTCTCTACTGTGAACACTTACACACACACACCTCTCTACTGTGAACACTTACACACACACCTCTCTACTGTGAACACTTACACACACACCTCTCTACTGTGAACACTTACACACACACACCTCTCTACTGTGAACACTTACACACACACACCTCTCTACTGTGAACACTTACACACACACACACCTCTCTACTGTGAACACTTACACACACACCTCTCTACTGTGAACACTAATGTGAAATAGGTTATCATAAACACATACCATTTAAATGTTTTACTAAACAGTTTATTAAATGTTCAGCATGACTTTATATTTTAATTAATAACTCCCATTCTGGACTCGGGATGGGTACATGTTAACAGCTAATATAATTTATGGTATATTGCCGAAACCGTTCTCGCACTTGCTTATAGTCAATATTGGCTTATTTAATAAGTGCATGTGTGACATACTAATTGATTGTGAATATTTTTAGTTTACCTTGAAAAGCTTCATAGAAAACACCGACCTCACCTAACCTTCTTAGTATGTTAAGATAAGCATCTTATTGCTTCTTAATTACAATTATTACTTAACCTATACCGTTGATAGGTTATTGATAGGCCATTGCCATATGATACGGCACACATTGCCATATAATATGGCATATATTGACATTTAAGTCACTTTATTTATTCACATTATTGTCCTCGTATGTCGTATTTCAGTAAGTATAAGCGCCACTCATCCTGTGAGTGAACACACACGCCAGTATACGACTGTATTTTTGCCTATGTAATTCTTGGATATATTCATACAACTTATGTTTATAGGTATGATTGGCATCCTGTATTGTGAGTTGTGAGGTGGGTGTATCTGGCAGTCCTCAGTGTTGAGAGGTGGGTGTAACTGGCAGTCCTCAGTGTGTGTTGTGAGGTGGGTGTATCTGGCAGTCCTCAGTGTTGTGAGGTGGGTGTATCTGGCAGTCCTCAGTGTTGTGAGGTGGGTGTATCTGGCAGTCCTCAGTGTTGTGAGGTGGGTGTATCTGGCAGTCCTCAGTGTGTTGAGGTGGGTGTATCTGGCAGTCTTCAGTGTTGTGAGGTGGGTGTATCTGGCAGTCCTCAGTGTTGTGAGGTGGGTGTATCTGGCAGTCTGTGGAGGAGGACACTGGTGGAGGCGTTTAGTGTCTGAGTGACGTTGGGTGGCGAGAGCACCTCCAAGGTCCACCTCCAAGTTTCACCTTCAAGGTTAGGCTTCATAACAAGTTCTCTCGCCAGCTTGTATTACATCTAGATTTATATTCCTTGTAAGTAGATTTTAATTTTTCCCGGGAGGGCGAGTTTATTTGGCAGCGTCACTCATCCTGTGAGTGAACACACCGCCATAGTGACAGTATTGGGCAGCGTCACTCATCCTGTGAGTGAACACACCGCCATAGTGACAGTATTGGGCAGCGTCCTCATCCTGTGAGTGGACACACCGCCATAGTGACAGTATTGGGCAGCGCCACTCATCCTGTGAGTGGACACCCGCCATAGTGACAGTATTGGGCAGCGCCACTCATCCTGTGAGTGGACACACCGCCATAGTGACAGTATTGGGCAGCGCCACTCATCCTGCGAGTGGACACACCGCCATAGTGACAGTATTGGGCAGCGTCACTCATCCTGTGAGTGAACACACCGCCATAGTGACAGTATTGGGCAGCGCCACTTATCCTGTGAGTGGACACACCGCCATAGTGACAGTATTGGGCAGCGTCACTCATCCTGTGAGTGGACACACCGCCATAGTGACAGTATTGGGCAGCGCCACTCATCCTGTGAGTGAACACACCGCCATAGTGACAGTATTGGGCAGCGCCACTCATGCTGTGAATGGACACACCGCCATAGTGACAGTATTGGGCAGCGTCACTCATGCTGTGAATGAACACACCGCCATAGTGACAGTATTGGGCAGCGCCACTCATCCTGTGAGTGAACACACCGCCATAGTGACAGTATTGGGCAGCGCCACTCATGCTGTGAGTGGGACACACCGCCATAGTGACAGTATTGGGCAGCGCCACTCATCCTGTGAGTGGACACACCGCCATAGTGACAGTATTGGGCAGCGCCACTCATGCTGTGAGTGGACACATCGCCATAGTGACAGTATTGGGCAGCGCCACTCATCCTGTGAGTGGACACACCGCCATAGTGACAGTATTGGGCAGCGCCACTCATGCTGTGAGTGGACACACCGCCATAGTGACAGTATTGGGCAGCGCCACTCATCCTGTGAGTGGACACACCGCCATAGTGACAGTATTGGGCAGCGCCACTCATGCTGTGAGTGAACACACCGCCATAGTGACAGTATTGGGCAGCGTCACTCATCTTGTGAGTGGACACACCGCCATAGTGACAGTATTGGGCAGCGTCACTCATGCTGTGAGTGAACACACCGCCATAGTGACAGTATTGGGCAGCGCCACTCCACTCATGTGTGTGAGTGGACACACCGCCATAGTGACAGTATTGGGCAGCGCACTCATCCTGTGAGTGGACACACCGCCATAGTGACAGTATTGGGCAGCGCCACTCATGCTGTGAGTGGACACACCGCCATAGTGACCAGTATTGGGCAGCGCCACTCATCCTGTGAGTGGACACACTGCCATAGTGACAGTATTGGGCAGCGTCACTCATCCTGTGAGTGGACACACTGCCATAGTGACAGTATTGGGCAGCGCCACTCATCCTGTGAGTGGACACACCGCCATAGTGACAGTATTGGCAGCGCCACTCATCCTGTGAGTGGAGGACACCCTGCCATAGTGACAGTATTGGGCAGCGCCACTCATCCTGTGAGTGGACACACTGCCATAGTGACAGTATTGGGCAAGCGCCACTCATGCTGTAAGTGGACACACCGCCATAGTGACAGTATTGGGCAGCGCCACTCATCCTGTGAGTGGACACACTGCCATAGTGACAGTATTGGGCCAGCGCCACTCATCCTGTGAGTGGACACACTGCCATAGCGACAGTATTGGGCAGCGTCACTCATCCTGTGAGTGGACACACTGCCATAGTGACAGTATTGTGTTTACCAGTTCTGAGAGTTTAAGACATTTAGCAAAATTCCGTAACGAATCTATAATAGCGAACTTCCCCATTCTCTGTTATTTTTTATGACTA
>WNGS01001047.1:0-16044 GCA_020271785.1 Procambarus virginalis | reverse complement strand
TGACTAACTAATGTAAATTAATAACATCTTGTGGCGGCTAGTAATGTTTGTATGTTTACTATTGAAGCACATTATTATTATTATTATTATTGGATAAAAACCCCACACACTTGTGTGTTTGTGAAATTTATTAAGGAATTTACACCAATTCTTTCACACTCTGGTAAGTGCTTTGTCAAGGTCTGAGTGTGTGGTGAGGACCACACTTACATCTCAACGTCTAATGAGGCTGCTACCCGTTGTTGTTGTTGTTGGTTTAGATTCAGCTACTCGGAACAGAACATTCGAAGTAGCACGGGCTATGGTGAGCCCATAGTTGACTTACCTAGCTGGACCTGACATAGATTATTTGAAATAATCTATATTAGTAATAATATTATAACTAGAAGGGTAATGGAAAGGGGTTCTAATAAATACTCTGAATACTTTACCTGACAACAAAAGCTTACCTCGAGGATTGCTTTACACAAAAATGATCGACTGAATTAAAATTAGGTGTCAATAAATGGCTGAATGAAAGCAGTCCCGGGAGCCTCGTTCCTTGGGGGTATGGAGAGGGCTACGAGGGATACAGAGAACAGACAGAGAAGGAAAGCCAGTAGCCAGGAAGACAGACCAGAATCGGACTTCGTTTGTGCTCGGTGTGGGATGGACTGCCACTCTCGGATTAGCCTCATCAGTCACACCAGACGCTGCACCAGGGTTGACAACCAGAGCGCAACTCCATAGTCTCCCGAGACTGAAGGATGCCTGCTACGAGGGATACTATCCGGATGAACCATCTATTAATACCAACTCCAGCTCCCAGAATAGCAGGAATACAGAGAGGACACGTGATCATAATTCCGTCGAGACATTACCGCGGGTACATCGGCAGGTAGGAATAGTGGTGACCTGGTCAGGCGGTCGAGGAGGATAAGAGGACTGGACCCAGGGTAGCAGCCGGGTCGGAGCACTGCTCCCGTGCCAGGTAAGTCCGCTACGGGCTCACCATAGCCCGTGCTACTTGGAACTTGTTCCGAGTAGCTAAATCTATAACAACAACGGGTAGCAGCCTTATTAGACGTTGAGATGTAAGTGTGGTCCTCACCACACACTCAGACCTTGACAAAGCACTCAGAAGACTGTGAAAGACTTGGTGTAAAATCCTTACATAAATTTCACAAACACACAAGTGTGTGGGTTTTATCCAATAATAATAATAATAATAATAATAATAATAATAATAATAATAATAATAATAATAATAATAATAATAATAATAATAATAATAATGATGATGTGCTTCCACAGGTGTTTGGTGAATTCATTAACTTGTATTACCTGGCTAATTAACTTGTATTATCCCACACACACACACCACATATATATATATATATATATATATATATAGATATATATATATATATATATATATTATATATATATATATATATATATAATATGTGTGTGTGTGTGGTGTGTGTGTGTGTGTGTGGGATAATAGATCTATATATATAGTATATATATATAATATATATATAATAATTTATAATAATATGTATATGGTATATATATATATATATATATATATATATATATATATATATATATATATATAAATAAATAATATAACTGAAAACTCACACCCCAGAAGTGACTCGAACCCATACTGCCAGGAGTACAATGCAACTGGTGTGTACAGGACGCCTTATCCACTCGACACATGAGTTTTCAGTTGCGTATAGTCCTGGGGACCATTCAGACTTGTTTGCATTTGTGTTCCTCACGTGTGCCCCAAAGAATGAGGTGATTTGATAAAATACTATGCCCAAGTTTACCATCCGAGTGCCGGCGGGGGAGTGGTTCAAATAGGGTTCAAATAGCTTCGGCTATCACCTCCTTTTGTCCGGTCGTGATGGTCGAGTGGATAAGGTGTCCTGTACACACCAGTTGCATTGTGCTCCTGGCAGTATGGGTTCGATTCACTTCTGGGGTGTGAGTTTTCAGTTATATATATAAATATATATATAAATATATATATATATATATATATATATATATATATATATATATATAATATATATATATATATATATATATATATATATATATATAATATATACAAGAAGATACATTGGGTTTTTGAGCGTACATAGCATTGATGTTCTTACATTCTTGTAAAGCCACTAACACGCTCAGCGTTTCAGGCAGGTCCTTAATCTAACAGATAATTTTAAGTAGGTAATTTCTAGCAAAATTGAGAAATGTTAACAAGTACATTCTAAGACAATTTGACGAAGATTAGTTGTACTTATTAGTTATCAGTTAGACATTAAGGTCTACTTCTTTGCACTTTACTATTAAACAGGTGTTGCTCTCCTTCCAGCAGGTTTTAGTGATCATCAAGGTGTGACAGGATGCGACTAGCCAGCGGCCACACTGCCCTCAGCCTGGTGGGGGAGGAGCTGGAACAGCAGCAGAAGGCCTTCCTCGGCTACTCTACAGTAGGTCTGGTCCGTCTCACCCCCGGCAGGTGGCTCTTCCCCGCGTCCTACACCAAATATGCCGACAAACTCTACAACACCAAGGTAAACTGCCTTTGTTTACAAATTTAGGTTGAAGTGCATAAACCTTCATCTATGTAAAAAACTAATTAATAAAATCTAGCATTATCCCTGAAAACAACTGACCACTCCCCTATCTTTCTTATAACAAATATGGGAAAAACGCCATCTGATACCAAGAAATTATTCTTCAGACTTCAGAGCAAAACAGCAAGAGGAAACCTCATAAGTACACTTCACACCATAAAATATGAATCTTAACTAAATAATACACATGACATTAATTCCTTAACTGACATCTTACCCACCAAAATCCTAAGAACTAGAAAAAGATGCTAAATAACACTCGCCAGTAAAATAGTTAAACTTTTCCTATTTTAAAAATAGATTTAAAGAAGCAAAAGGAAACATGAAGAGCACACGGAAAACTTTCTTTAAATATCTTAAACAAACCTGACATAATGCCGATTAAACTTTCCAAAACTTAAATCTAATAGTTTCTTTTCATCAATTGGCATAAACCTTGCTAGTAACATTCCAGAGCCCAAGACACATGTATAACACAAAACTTAAACATTTGATTTAGGCCAAAGTGCATGTATACATAGGACACAAGCAGAGTGTCGTAGTCACAATATTCAGGTAGAGAGGTACATCACCTAAAGCCGTTAATACACAGAGCGTTTTGGCCAAAATGTGGGAAAACTTAAGACAAAACTAAGTGAGATAAAAGATAATGAAGTAGAGAAATATAGTAAAGTAACAATTATTACATGATAGATGGAACATAAAAATTGCAACAGAGCAACAGATAGTAATTTTACAGAATAACATTTAAGTAAATTTTTTACTTGATAGAAAATAGCAGCTGTACAGGTTGTGTAATTAATGCTCAGTACCATTAAAACATAAGTTGACATTTAGGAAGTAAGGTAGGCTACAGAGCGTTGATTAGGCAGTTGTTAATTTCTCTTTTATACCTGTTGAGAGCAGAACAGTTTCTATATGATTGATGCTTCACCGATACCTATCCTAATCCCCTATTCCTCTTGTCGCTCATCTTGACAGACGTTATTTCCATAGTTCACTCATTAATAACCAAAGCTGGGAACATTAGTCAAATACCAACTTATTAGTATAGTATTATTTTTACCTCCTCACACTTTTAGTGACTTCTAGTCTAACGTGTGTCAAGGCGTGTGGGCGTGTGCCCACACGCCTAACTTTTAGTTTAGTTATCACCCCTTGTATGTATGTACTTTACCTGAATAAACATTTGAATTTGAAATTTGAATTTAGTTAACTTTTCTGTGGGGAGCCCCTCTGGCTCCCTGGAGCTATCGGACTGTTGTACGCTATATTGGTCTGGGGCATCAGTCAATAGAGTACTGCCTACCGGGACCACAAGACAGAACCCGGCCCCCTCAGAGAGGCCCAGGGAGCAATGGCTTATGGAAACTTCCCCAAGTGTTTGGGAGCATTCCGTGTCTGCCATTGACTGGGGTTAGGCACCCAGAACGGTAGACATAACAAAACAAACCCCACTTAGTAAGAAGTTGCAACCTAAGACCGAACAGACAGACAGAACTCCCCTAAAAACATAAGGAAACAAGCAAACATCATTCACCGCCGCTGCGCCACGTCTCCGTGCAGCCCTCCACCCCCAGGAGTGGTGGTGGGGGGGGGGAGCCCTGATCCCCATGCCGGCTACTCACACCTCAGTTCCAAGGCTGATGCGCTCTTGGGCGGTTGTCAACTCTGGCCTCGATTTCTTGGCAGAATTAGTGACTTTGTGGTGTTTTCTGCTTTCTGTGGTGTGGTGGCCAGGAGTAACATCAGTGTACTGGGGCTGCATGCATTTAGGGCAGCCTTCCCTAAGCGCCCTGTAAGTACTACCCTTGGGTTCTATAAGGGTTGCCTTCCCTTAAGCCTTCAATACTCCACTTCCATAGAGGTTCTTGTTGCTTGGCATTTGCTCTGCTCTTGTGGCCAGCTGAAGTTTCGTGGCCTCTGTTTGGCCTTGGGTAGGAAGTGGTGTTGTTGCTGGTTGAGACGCAGGGTGCTGCGTTGCACACTTACCTATACGGCGGCCGTCTTCCTGTGCCTTCTTGAGGGCATTGTACTTTTGCGGGGTATTTTCTTTTCTTTTTTTCCCTTGCCTGGTGGGCGTCTGTCTTGTTTGACTATTAGTCCACCGAGGGTAGGTCCTCCTTAGAGGTCCTCCTCTTGGTCTCCGTTATTGCACACGACACAGGGCCTGGGTTTTCCATAGGTAAACCCCCTACAGGCCCCTAAAAAACCCTGTCGGGGCTTGGTTGACTGATGTACGTGTCTTCTGTGTCCTACCTCACCTTGTGCGAGTTTGAAAGTTGTACTGTACCCTTGTCTCCAGGTGACAGCCTCACCTGCTTTGCCTCCATCATGCTGCCTGTTGGGTCACCGACACCTTAGACCCGGAGTCTTGCGAGATGTGTTCTCTGCTCATGCTCCAGTTTACCCATTCTACTGAAACTGAGATTCGGGTTTAGGCGGCTTTCGCGTTGCATGCTAGTTTCAGGTTGCTGTAATGCGTTAGGTTGGTTGCCAGTTTGGATGCCTCAGGGCAGCCCCTTTTTAGTTTTAGGGACCTGGACTTGGAGCCGTTGGTTGCTTCAACTCTGGTTCTGTCCATGCCCACAAATCCTTCCTCGGTTGGCGGTTTTCGCCTTGCTTCCCTCACCCCCCTGTTCCCGGCTTCCAAACATCTGAGAGTTTCAGAGTCGGGGCGGGGTTTAGTTGGTGATGAAACTCAGGCGGCTTCGGGGGCTGCACCATTTGAGTTGGAGACGGAGGCATTCGAGCCTGCTCCTGCCGAGGCTTCTGAGTCCTATCAGCAGACCCCCTTCTTTGCCACCTTTCCCCCCTGGACTCTGCCTTTTCTTTAGGGGTAGAGGGTGTGGAGGACAGCTCTGCCCCAGGGCCAGGCTTGGAGGCTTCAGAGATTGGGGAGGAGTCACCCCTGGGGGGCTTGGGGCCCCCTTTCATCCCACTTGGGCTTTGGCATCTTTGTCGTGAGGCTTGTTGTTGCAGGGGGAGGGGTTTTCTTATCCCCCTGCCCTATACGAGTTTGATTTAGGGTCATCTCCCTCCTCCCCGGGTTCGGTTCCGGGGTTCCTTGGCTCTCTTTCCAGAGGTTTGCTGCTTCTCGAATCCTGCCTAAGGAGGTTCGGGAGGCTCTTGCGGCTTACCTCCTACGAGACCCAGATTATGCCTATGTGATAGGTCCGTCCTGTTTTGAGTATCGCTCTTCTTCTCTGTATTGGGTGTGTTATGAGGTCCAGGAATCTTTCTGGCTTGCAGACTGCCCTTTCTTTTCACAGGGAGCATGGCATGGATTTTGTCGGACCCTCACGCTCGAAGCGATTTTGAGCGCCTTAATGCGTGCCTGTTTGCCCCTGTGCTTCCTCGGGATGTTGGCCCTGTGCAACTGCACGTGCAGGTTCCCACCCTTTCGGTGTCTATGGTAGTCGAGGATTTGCACGCTCGTGGGCCTTTGGCCTCGGTCTTGCGCTTCTTTTTTCTTTCCGAATTGTCCTCATACTGGCTTGGGGAGGCGTTGAGTGCCGGGCTTTCATCTCGTACGCTGGCCTCGGTGGCTAGGGCGTCTGCTGTGCTGTTGAAGCTGTTTGCGCTGATTCTCAGGAAGGTGGTGTCTCTGTTCTTTGCCTCTCGCCTCCTGTTTCACTCTCGGGCCTCTCGGAAGGGTTGTGCCAGTGCTCTGGGTTCTTGAAGTCGGGGTGTGCCTTTGTTGCCGGACGGTAGAGCAACGGTCATGCGTCATGCAGGTCGGCATTCAATCCCCGACCGTCCAAGTGGTTGGGCACCATTCCTTCCCAAACCCCCTCCCCACCCCATTCCAAATCCTCCTTCCATGTGCTGTATAGTCATAATGGCTTGGGCTTTCCCCTGATAGTTCCTTCCCCTGAGCTTGGAAATCCTTCAGAGCCGGTGTAGTTTGGTCGACGCAATGCTTGCTCTGCTCGTTGGCCGGCTTCTCGTAATGGGCATCAGCCCTTTGGGGAGGCTTGTGCTGTTTGCCCACACCTGTGTCCCACAATTTGTGGGCGTTTCGGGTCGTGTCCTCCAGCCTGTTATGGCGTTGGGCGGCTCCTTCTCATTCATGGGGTTTGGGGATGGCAGGGCAGGCTTCTTTTCCCTTCGCTCCACTGGGTCATCGTGGAGTGGATGCGCTTGTGCGTTGTCAAAACAACCCTGTCACTCTTGAGGGTTTCCCACCTGTTTTCAGTGCTGAAACGGAACTGTGCAGATCTTCAGTTCATTTTGGACTTCTCCAGTCTGAACACCTGGATTCCTTGCCCTTTCTTTTGGATGACCACTCTGTCCCAGGTTCGGCTTCTGTTGGATCTGGGTTCTTAGATGGTGTCTTTCAACCTCTAGGACGTGTATTGGCATTTCCCTATTCCTCTTGGGGTTCAGGGACTGTTTACGTTTCGTTGTGGGGTGGTAGGCTTACCACTTTCGTTGCCTTCCTTTTGGCTTGAATCTGTCCCCTTGCCAATTCATACGTTTAAAGCGAGGTTCTTTCCCAGTTCGCCGTGTTCGGGTTTTTGGTGAACTGGAGGAAGTCCACCAGGAACCACATCCACAAGTGGAAGCCTCGGGATCCTTGAGGGTGAAGTAGTACTCCAGGTTATAATTTTTTTACCCTGTCGTGGTGTGGTCGACTAGAGCACGTCTGGGGAGCACCGACCACATAGGTTCGCGCCGTCATCAAGGCTCCTGTGGATTTGTTCAATGTACCTATTATAATGCTTAAGTGTTAGCTTAAGGACCTGCCTAAAATGCTATGTATTCTAGTGACTTTGTAAGAATGAAGTACTCACCTAGCAATATGCGTACTTTGACAACTCATTGTATCTTCTTGTACGAAACTTGTGTGTGGCAGGAGAGACGTTTGGCTGACCAGACCTTCTGTCTGGCAGGAGTGACTGTGTCTGGCTGACCAGATCTTCTGACTGGCAGGAGTGACTGTGTCTGGCTGACCAGACCTTCTGTCTGGCAGGAGTGACTGTGTCTGGCTGACCAGACCTTCTGACTGGCAGGAGTGACTGTACCTGGCTGACCAGACCTTCTGACTGGCAGGAGTGACTGTGTCTGGCTGACCAGACCTTCTGACTGGCAGGAGTGACTGTGTCTGGCTGACCAGACCTTCTGACTGGCAGGAGTGACTGTGTCTAGCTGACCAGACCTTCTGACTGGCAGGAGTGACTGTGTTTGGCTGACCAGACCTTCTGACTGGCAGGAGTGACTGTGTCTGGCTGACCAGACCTTCTGACTGGCAGGAGTGACTGTGTCTGGCTGACCAGACCTTCTGACTGGCAGGAGTGACTGTGTTTGGCTGACGAGACCTTCTGACTGGCAGGAGTGACTGTGTCTGGCTGACCAGACCTTCTGACTGGCAGGAGTGACTGTGTCTAGCTGACCAGACCTTCTGACTGGCAGGAGTGACTGTGTTTGGCTGACCAGACCTTCTGACTGGCAGGAGTGACTGTGTCTGGCTGACCAGACCTTCTGACTGGCAGGAGTGACTGTGTCTGGCTGACCAGACCTTGAATAAGACAGGGGTCACAGGACCTGGCTGACCAGACCATGAATAAGGCAGGGGTTACAGGACCTGGCTGACCAGACCTTGTGTCAGGACAGTACAGAAGTGTTTCTCTGGCAGTTCCGAGGGAGTGATGCTCTGGTGATGACGTATCCCAAGTGCGGCACCACCTGGATGCAGGAGATTGTATGGACCATGAGGAACAGCCCGGACCTCAACCACCCCATGGCCCGTCTTCCGGTCAACGCGCGCTGCCCCTTCATAGAGTGAGTGTGTGTGACTGTCCCCTGATGTTACCCTGGAAGTATGGGACTTGTCAGGGGGGATTTTGATGCAGATTCAACTTACAACTCATTTGTAACGAACGGTTATGTTACGTTGTTGGGTAGATTAGATACACAGTGTTTAGTGAGTTTCATATTTATTTAGTAGTCCTGGATACAGCAGTGTCGTAGACGTTGAGACGAAGCTTGGAGCAGAGCAGAGAGCTGAGTGTGGCCGGAGTCGTGGAGCTCTATGCGGGAGAGCGTGGCGGCTCGATTGGGAATTGTGAGTGTCTGAACTCGGGGAGCGAGAGCGTTGTAACTGGATGTGGTCGTAGTTTGCTGTCTGCTCTGTGTTGAAGTTGTAGCGTCTTGGGTGGACTAGAACTGCCCAAGCCGAGTACTACATTCTTGACTGGAGATTGTACTGGTTTGCTGTTCTCACATCGCTGGGTTATATGGTGATTACACCTCAGCTCCCTCCAACAAGGTGAGAAGAGTATTACCTGTAATTGGGGAAAGGATTGTAGCTTGTGTGATTAGTAATGCATTAAGATAATGAGATAATGGAGCGAGTATAAGGATTACTTGCTACACATTTAAATAAATTGTAATTAGAGCACTAGAATGTAGTACACCATGCGAATTAATTAGAATAAATAATAATGACAAAATGGATAACCCAGGGGCTTAAGTCCCTGGGTTATAAAAATATGAAATGATTTTTCAAAATATTTTTTCAACAAATATGAAGCCATTTATAAAAGGCTACTCATATGTAAATTAAAAATGGGAAAGGGTATCTAGAAAGCTTTTATCATACAATATTGTCAAAAATGGTTACAGAATAGGTTAAAAAAGCAAAATGGATATAGCTGGACAGGCATAAAAAATTCAAATGTTTCTTCTAGTTATCTGTAGATGTTGAAAGATTTCTCTGTAGTCTTTCAACAAAGACTACAGGGAAGATTGGTCCTATTTGGAAAATATGTCAAGTAACTGATAATGACAAAGAAATGAGTGACATTCTAAATAAATACTTTGTCTCGGTATTTACTAGAGAAAAGTTTGTTTTGCGAAAACCTGAACAAATATAGTATGTAGGTAATGGAGGAGGCAAGTTTATTTCTTTAGTCATGGGCACAATCAGAGAACACTGTATGAACACCAGAGGTCCGCGGTTGTTCAACGTCCTACCAGCGAGCATCAGACATATTACAGGAACAACCGTGGACATCTTCAACAGGAAACTAGATTGTTTCCTTCAAGGAGTGCCGGACCAACCAGGCTGTGGTGGGTATGTGGGCCTGCGGGCCGCTCCAAGCATCAGCCAAGTGGACCAAACTCTCACAAGTCAAGTCTGGCCTTGGGCCGGGCTTGGGGAGTAGAAGAACTCCCGGAACCCCATCAACCAGGTATCAACCAGGTATTACAATGAAGGAAGGCATTAAATAAAAATTAAAACCAAGGAAGTTCCCAGGACCAGACGAAGGCTTTGCCAGGGTCCTAAAAGAATATGAAAACGAGGTAAGTGAACTCTTGACTTTTATATTTAAGAAATCATGCCAGTTGAGCAGACTATCAGAATCATGACGTGTCATGGAGATGACCAGTGTTGTGCCATATCTTTATATTGAACTAATCAACCAACTAGCCTTATGTAACCCCTTCCTCAGTCCAAGTCCATTTCATCCAGCAGTCGACCCCCAAGAATGCATTGATCAATTTTAACATGCTGTTAACTCAAAATAGAAATTTTCTCAAATATAAATTATTAAGGTTAACACTTTCGTAGTTTGGTCACGATTCGGGTCGTCCAATATTTTTATTACGGTTCCGCCGGTGTGACGATCGATGGAGTCACGAGAATAAATATTTGTATAAATTCCAAATTCGATCCGATCTACTTAGGGATAGTTTAGAAATGTTCGCCATGAAATTTACGTTTTCTCTAATAACCGAAGAGCTTATTAGAGAAAACGGCATGGCAGTGAATCATCGTGGTAAAACAATTGTATTATTGACACGACGAGTATGATCGACGTAGTTTTTATATTTGTTGCCGGTCGAACGCATCCTTATGTGACGGTTTATACTTATGTTCTTCTAGAACATTTTGGTACAAATATTGCGAACACATTGGTACAAAAATTAAATACGTACATCGAAAAATAATGTCAGGACAGTGAACTGAATATACACTTTTCGATGCGGTTTCGCCGATATGCCGCCGCGGGTAACACTTCAGCCACTTCCCACACTCTTGTGGGTCGGTTGCGACATTGATTCTATATTTATATGCATATGTCCGTATAGAGAATTTTATTGCGATTCCAATGATACCAACATTAACGATGTGGGACAATTGTGGGCTTCACAACCATTAAGAGAGTGGAAACATTTTGTTGCTGTTTGGCGCTCTCGACAAGTGATGTCAATAGTTTTTTATTTGGTGTTGATATGCCTTATGATTTGGCGGCATTTTATAGGTATGTTCTTATAGACAATTCTATTGCGAACACAGTGATACCAAATTGAAATACGTACGGCTACAATTAGTGTCAGGACAGTAAAAAGAGTATACACTTTTCGGTCTTACCGCTTTGGCGCGCGCAACGCCGAAAGCACATAGGTTATTTTCTTTTTTCAGAACGCCGCAAGCGGGAAAGGTGTTTAATATCGTTATATATAAGCATACTGTGCATATTTAGGCATTACTTAGGTGTTTAGGTTCTGTTGGCAATTATTTGAATTTGTAGTACGTGGATGAAGCATTTACAGGGTCGTGGTTCGAACGAAAGCCGCCAATAAAGCACTTGTTCGAAAAGTGTTCGAACGTCATCAGTTGCGAATCGTGTAAATTGCTTTTCATTCATATACGGGGGTTTGGCAGATGCCTGGAATGGCTTTTGCCCTTTGTTTATGCGAGCAGGCTGCCTTACGTCAAATTTAGAAAATGGCATGAATCGATAATCGGAAAAAAGCATTTGTCAACATCGTGAAAAACAGATTAATAAAAGAATTCACAACAAGGTTTCACTCAAAGCAGTTCATATTTAGCAAATTTACTTCCATATTTTCCATTATATTTCAGTTCTTAGTGGATGGGATTGCAATATTATGTATTGCAATCTATTGTCTACTTATATATATATATATATATATATATATATATATATATATATATATATATATATATATATATATACATATATATATATATATATATATATATATAATAATAATAATAATAATAATAATAATAATAATAATTAATAATAATAATAATGTCTACAATAACTAGGACATTGAGCATCACTACTGTAGAAACTACACAGCAAACCTTGCAAAGAACAAAATCCTAAATAATACGAGACTATCAATATTGAACCAAAAGGTCAGATCACTTGGTAAACATTTTGATAATATAAATGCACTACTCACAGCACTAGATACTAAATTATCGTTCATATTTTAACAGGAACATTGCTAAGTAAAGTAATTAGATCACTTATGGACTAACATAACAGCCCCCCTCTTGCCTCTGGTATAATTACTGACAGAACAACTGACCACTGCCCAACTTTCCTCATAGATAACATGAACATAACACCATCAGATACCAAGAAACTTACCATCAGGATACACTGCAAAACAGAAACAGGCAATTTCACAAATGCACTTCACAATATAAACTGGGAATCTGAATTCAACAATACACAGGATATAAATTCATTAGCCAACATCTTCCTTTCTAAAACTCCAAGCCTCTACAACACTCACTGTCTTGTCCTCACCAAGCAAGTAACTGTCAAAAGATGAAACAATCCTTGGCTCACAAGTGGCATACTTGTGAGCCTGGGGGAATCAAAGCAATCGACAAGAAACACGAATATGAAAAAACATAGGATTGGCAAAATTACAAAAGAAGCTTGAATAGCTTTTTTTTTCCGTCAATTGGTGCTAACGTTGCCAGAAAAATCCCAGAAACCCAGACATGTTACCACATATCTCACCGGCAGCTATCTTAAGTCTATTCTTTTTACCAGTCAGCCCCACAGACATTATATCCATAATTCACTCACTCAAAACCAGTTACAAACATTAGTGATATAGTATATATGGTATATAAGAGTGCCGCTCATGCCCTTGCACCACCCATAGCTCTGCTAGTCAACAAATCGCACTTCACGCTCATGATTCCTTCCCAATCTCTTTCTTTTCAGGCTTTGCTTGGTCCTACCACGTGGAGTATTTTGATTTTAGTCATGTTGACCCTACTTGTCCTGATGATTTATTTCTCCATAAACACCATGTTGATTTAGTGTATACTTTTGTCACCTTTAACCCTACCTGTACTGGTACCCGATTTGTTGCAGTCCATTTTCAGGAAGCTGCTGACCGCTTGGCTTCGTTGTCCTGCATCGGGGAGACTCCTGTTCAGATCTCCAAAAATACCCGGTTGAATGCCAGCATTGGCACAGTTCTTCTCCTGCACCACGTTGCGACTGGTGACAGGGAACTGACAGACTTCCACGAGGATATTAAACGTGTTCTTGAGGCCCAAGGGCATTCTATCCTCCAGATTGATGCTTCACTCGACCTCGTGGTCGTCATCAGCCTCTTCGCGTTGTAAAGGTCACGTTTGATAGTCGGTCCCTTCCATCTTCCGTCATTCTTGCTGGTGCCAGATGCTCCGTTCAGGAGTACATCTCTCCTCGCCTCTGCAGCAGGTGCTGGAGACTTGGGCATGGTTCCTTCAGGTGCAAAAAGTGAAGGGTTTCTATGCTCCTTTTGGTGACAATCACCTCAAGTCATTCTAAGATGCCGTGCCCTTCTTCCCAAGCTCACTGCATCAATTGCGCTGACGCCTAGCCTGCCTTCTTCCGCGCATGTGTGCACTACAAATTTGAGGAAGCCATCCTCCTTCGTGATCATTTGTCTTTTCCTGAGCCAAGAAGCTAGGTTCGCTGTCTTCCCTCTTTCTCTGGCATGTCTTATGCTCGTGTGTTGCATTCCCCTTCTTCTCGCCCTCTTCCACTTTCTCAGTTTCGCAACTGTTTCGAGGCCGTGGACCCCGACACCTCCTCGTCTGCAGGTGGTGTCGGGGTGCAAAGGAGCAGACGACACCACATCGTTCTGGGGTAGAGGCTAATGTGATAGATGAGTGTCATAGAAATAATTTCATTTGAAACTTGTGGTTGTAGAGAATTATTGAAAACACTGCAAACCAGACAAGAAGGCTCTTTGAAGCCTTTAAAATACTGAGCGATTTTGAGTATATTAATCCAAACACTTCTTTAAAAGGTCAAATGTAATGCACACAACAACTCCAAACTTAACAAGCAACATTTTCAAGTGTTATTACAACTATTCTTCAGCATACTATAATAATATATTAATGCATTGTCAGTGTACGACAATTTACGTACTCATCTGTCTTCCCATTTGGTTCTCAGTATGGACATGTTGTTAGATCTCGGGGAATCATCCAATGAATTCCGTGCTTTGTTGGAGGCTCACCTACAGAAGCTGGCTCCGGGGGTGGAGCCCCAGGAGGGCATAGTCATGCAGCTGGCGGAGGCCGCTCCTGATCCACGCACCATGAAGACCCACCTTCCACTCTCTCTCCTCACCCCAGACCTCCTTGACACTGCTAAGGTCAGTAACTTCTGCTGCATACACACTTCTACCTTACTCCTTAGTGTATATACTCTGGGGGGGGGGGTCTGTCACCCCCACACTAGCATGGTCTGTCACCCCCACACTAGCATGGTCTGTCACCCCCACACTACCATGGTCTGTCACCCCCACACTAGCATGGTCTGTCACCCCCACACTAGCATGGTCAGTCACCCCCACACTAGCATGGTCAGTCACCCCCACACTAGCATGGTCAGTCACCCCACACTAGCATGGTCAGTCACCCCCACACTAGCATGGTCAGTCACCCCCACACTAGCATGGTCAGTCACCCCCACACTAGCATGGTCAGTCACCCCCACACTAGCATGGTCAGTCACCCCCACACTACCATGGTCAGTCACCCCCACACTAGCATGGTCAGTCACCCCCACACTAGCATGGTCAGTCACCCCCACACTAGCATGGTCAGTCACCCCCACACTAGCATGGTCAGTCACCCCCCACACTAGCATGGTCAGTCACCCCCACACTAGCATGGTCAGTCACCCCCACACTAGCATGGTCAGTCACCCCCACACTAGCATGGTCAGTCACCCCCACACTAGCATGGTCAGTCACCCCCACACTAGCATGGTCAGTCACCCCACACTAGCATGGTCAGTCACCCCCACACTAGCATGGTCAGTCACCCCCACACTAGCATGGTCAGTCACCCTCACACTAGCATGGTCAGTCACCCCCACACTAGCATGGTCAGTCACCCCACACTAGCATGGTCAGTCACCCCACACTAGCATGGTCAGTCACCCCCACACTAGCATCATTACCAGCGTTAGATGGATAGTGACACCTCAGTGGCACCCAAAAGGTACACAGTAAATTATAATATATGGCAACACAATTTGTGTACATTAATTATAATTCCTACCCTGATTTGGGTTTGCACAATAATAAATGTTGACTAGGCTGTACTGCCTGGTACAATGCTAGTAGTAATCCTAACTAACTAAGTTGGCTAAGAATAATGAATTAGGCTACAGTTATACACATTTTAGTACAATTCCAGTTTAAATGCACTTCTATGAGTTGGCATAAATTACAATAATGATGCTAATGGAGCAAATTCAGGATAGTGCTATGTTTTTGTTTTTTATGATTTTGATTTATATTGTATATACAAGTTATTATATGACAAGTATCCTACTACTATAAATGAGTATATATGTGTGGCAGGTATTCTACTGTTGTAATTCTATATGTGTGTGGTAGATATGCAGATATACTGCCGTAAATACTATGATTATATCCTAGCATAAAAAGGGAGGGAAAGGGAGCCGGTCGGTCGAGCGGACAGCACACTGGATTTGTGATCCTGTGGTCCCGGGTTCGATCCCGGACGCCGGAGAGAAACAATGGGCAGAGTTTCTTTCACCCTATGCCCCTGTTACCTAGCAGTAAAATAGGTACCTGGGTGTTAGTCAGCTGTCACAGGCTGCTTCCTGGGGGTGGAGGCCTGGTCGAGGAACGGGCCGCGGGGACACTAAAGTTCCATAAATTATCTCAAGATAGCACCTGACAATACTTCCTAATTAAAAAGTATAATGTTATCAGGGATGATAAATTCTATATCCTAGCTCCTACCAGAAATTTTAGCCAAATATCCCCAGTTTGCTAACTGTAGGTAGTAACTGAGTGATTGTAACCTATCCACCGCTGCCCACTGGATGGGGGGACGGTGTGCAGGACAAACATATAAATTTTGACACTAGCTCTTCACATGTCAGTTGCTTAATTTAGAACCTGTACTTGAGGTCGATCTCGAACCCATTGTTGATGTGACGACATATATTGAATTTTGTAACTAGTTCATCAAGATTGTAACTTGCTTAGCTAAATGAATTGTGGGGTTCAGTCCCTGAGCCCATTATGTGCCTCTGTAACCCTTTCCACTACCGCCCACAAGATGGGTATGGGGTGCATAAAT
>WNGS01001046.1:321330-349350 GCA_020271785.1 Procambarus virginalis | reverse complement strand
CACATATGTTGCTATTTGGCATTTGATTTGCTCAAATTTACCTGCAGCTGCTTGATAATAGCTTTCCAGGTCAGCATAATCAACTGGAGATTGTTGTGACAAATCTTCACATTTCTTGATCTGTTTTGTTAAGTGGCCTTTAAGACCTGCAAGGGTTCTTTTCATTCTCCCTGCATTATCCATACTGGTTAGTTGGTAAAGCCTTGTGGGGCTTGTACTTGGGTTGCTCATAATGCTGAAAAGTACTGATGGTAGCCTAGGGTAAAATTCTCCTATCACTAGGCTATAATCCTACCTCGTCTTTAGGTTAGCTCCTCAATTATCACCCTAAGATGGTATAGACACTAATTATCACTCAAAGGTGTAATGATCATAAGTAAATATATATATACACAACTCAACTCGAGTTGATAAAAAATACACCCAAAACAGAGTCCGTACCATTCATTAATGGTGCTAGGGTGTTCAATGTAGTACAACTAGACTATGGTAATAAATGGGCCTAGGATGAACAATAATAGTTCAACTAGTCAATGGTAATATCCTACCCTGTTGTGGGTTGGCTATTGGTAAACATTGCATTGAGAACACTAGTGCAATATATATATATATATATATATATATATATATATATATATATATATATCTATATATATATATATATATATATTATATAATATATATATATATATATATAAATATATTATATATATATATATATATATATTATATATATAATATATATATATATATATATATTATTAATATATATATATATCCCCTTGCTCCTCTCCTTTTCTCCTTAGTCATCAAACAAGTCACAGAGGTCCTGTCCAGCGAGCTTAACATCTGTTTCTTGGATGATGGTACCCTAGCTGGTTCCAAGACTCCCTCCTGGAGGACATCAGAAAAATCCAGGAGCAAGGTGCAGTTTAAGGCCTCACCCTGAACCCTTCTAAATGTGAAATAATATGTTCCAACCAGGGCATCGTAGAGAGAATAGAGGGTCTTCTGCCAAATATCCATAAAACTAAACCTGAAGACAGCACACTCCTAGGAGCTCCCCTGGGGTTGAAAGCCATCGATGAGGTCCTTGATAAGAAAATCGCCGACCTTAAGAGATGGATGGGAGGATTGAGGATATTGATGCTCATGATGCACTCTACCTCATCACCAGATGTCTGTCCCTCCCCAGGTTAACCTACTTTCTGAGGTGTTCACCATCTTACAGTAGCCAAAAACTAAGTGAGTATGACCGGTTACTGAAATCAATGCTAGAAAAGCCCTTAACCTCACTTGATGACCTACAGTGGAAACAAGCCTCTCTTCCCGTAAGACTTGGGGGCCTCGGAGTTCGAACAGCAACGCAAATCGCTGTTCCAGCCTTCCTGTCCTCCTTATCAGCATCCGACGACCTTGTGAAGGCAATTCTACCTGCACATTACATCAGCTGGCAGGTGTACATGATCCCAATTTTACACGCTGTGCCACAGAGTGGGTCTCTCGTGCAGGCCCATCACCTCAACCACCATCCCCAAAAGCCCACAAGCAATCCAGCTGGGATGGCCCCATTGTAGACCAAGTTGCTGCAGAGTACCTGGGTGCTGCAACAACACAACACGACATTGCTCGCCTCACAGCAGTATAGCAGCCCCACATGCAGGGGATTTCCTGTTAGCAACCCCAATGTCGGCAACTGGCACGCGTCTCACACCACACGCCCTCCGAATTGCTGTGGCCCTCCGCCTTGCTGCCCCAATCTACACCAGGTATTTGCGGCGAGGTGGTGGCTGACAGGTACGGCCACCATGGCCTACTCTGCCAAAGCACAGGAGGATGGCACTCGAGGCACAGTGAAGTTAACGACATCATCAAGAGGAGCCTCACCACAGCTGGATGCCCAGCTGAAAGAGAGCCCCGTTACCTAACGCCCCGTAACTCTGATGCTCTTATTGGTCGCCCGGATGGTATCACAGTGAACCCCTGGAAGAATGGTAAGCAGTTGGTATGGGACTACACGTGCGTATCAACCCTGGCTAACACTTACATTGACCTCAGTGTTTCACAACCAGGTGGCGCTGCCACCCACAGGGAAGCAGCCAAATCCCGTAAGTATAGAGAACTGGATCACCACTACAATTTTGTCCCCATTGCTTCTGAGACACTCGGCGCCTGGGGTAAAAGTGCTACCAGTTTTTTTGAAGGAACTGGGTTCTAGGCTCATTGAAACAACAAGGGAACCTAGAGCTGCCAGCTTTCTTTTCCAGCGCCTCAGCGTGGCGATACAGAGGGGAAATGCGCACTGCATCCAGGGTTCCTGCCCGCCATCTGAGGAGCTGGAGGAACTCGACAACCTATGATAACCATCTTTGTAACCTATATGTAACTCCTTTTTTGTAACAAAGTTCAAATAAAGCAAATATATATGTGTACACACAAAAGAATGGGGGTGGTAGGAGAGGATAATATTAGTGTTCAGTGAGAAACCACAAGGTCTCCTCTGAATACTTTTTATTTTCTTCTCCGAGGCTATGGGTCCCCACATTGGCACCAGAGGTGGTACCCTCACAAACCTTTATATATATATATATATATATAATATATATATATATATATATATATATTATATATATATATATATATATATATATATATATATATATTAAATAATTCTCTATTTTGGAGAAATAATATACACAATTATTGATGATAGCCTCTTAATGGCCTCTATGAAACTTCTAGTATTATCTAGATGTATTAAATCTCATTAGTAACCTCGCGAAATTAACACCACAAAATTCGTGGATAATCTCTCACGAAATTAACACTATAAAATCAGTGAATAATCTTGCCAGGACACAGCCACTAATTTGGCTGCCTTTAAAATAAGTGCTGTCACTTCACAGAATAACAACCCACCAATTCGGTGGTTGACCATGAAACCGCTGATGAGGCTGGACTGAGCTGAGGGCGCGTGAGCTCGCTCCAGGCTACGCTGCCGGTCTTTAACTGGCGATGTATTGTTATTGTATAAATAGCACTAGTACCAGTGTATATAATGAATCTACTGGTTAACTGGTTCATCCGGTACAAAGATGACCAAATAGTCTGTCATCCGGCTTGAAGATGACCATATAATCTAGGTTTGAAGGACCATATAATCCAGGTTCAAAGGACCATATATGTGGGAACCGACCAGTGAGATTTATATTTATTTAATTTGTATGAATTTATATAGAATTTATATTTACATTAATTTATATATTTCGATAGCAATTTGTATGATGTTAAGTGGACTGTACTTCTGCAATATTTCTCACAAATCGATCGTTACACATTAGGGGGGTTTATATTAAATTTATATATAGCAGCCAATCAAACTACAGTATTAAACTACATACCTGGTTACCTGGTTGATGGGGTTTGGGAGTTCTTCTACTCCCCAAGCCCGGCCCGAGGCCAGACTTGACTTGTGAGAGTTTGGTCCACCAGGCTGTTGCTTGGAGCGGCCCGCAGGCCCACATACCCACCACAGCCCGGTTGGTCCGGCACTCCTTGAAGGAAACAATCTAGTTTCCTCTTGAAGATGTCCACGGTTGTTCCTGTAATATTTCTGATGCTCGCTGGTAGGACGTTGAACAACCGTGGACCTCTGATGTTCATACAGTGTTCTCTGATTGTGCCCATGGCACCTCTGCTCTTCACTGGTTCTATTCTGCATTTTCTTCCATGTCGTTCACTCCAGTACGTTGTTATTTTACTGTGCAGATTTGGGACCTGTCCCTCCAGTATTTTCCATGTGTATATTATTTGGTATCTCTCTCGTCTCCTTTCTAGTGAGTACATTTGGAGAGCTTTGAGACGATCCCAATAATTTAGGTGCTTTATCTCGTCTATGCGTGCCGTATATGTTCTCTGTATTCCCTCAATTTCAGCAATCTCTCCTGCTCTGAAGGGGAAGTGAGTACTGAGCAGTACTCAAGACGGGACAACACAAGTGATTTGAAGAGTACAACCATTGTGATGGGATCTCTGGACTTGAAGGTTCTCGTAATCCATCCTATCATTTTTCTGGCTGACGCAATACTTGCTTGGTTATGCTCCCTAAACGTTAGGTCGTCGGACATCATTATTCCCAAATCCTTGACATGCTGTTTTCCTACTATGGGCAGATTCGATTGTGTTTTGTACCCTGTATTATGTTTAAGATCCTCATTTTTGCCGTATCTGAGTACCTGGAATTTATCACCGTTAAACATCATGTTATTTTCTGCTGCCCAATCGAAAACTTTGTTAATATCTGTTTGTAGTTTATCAATGTCTTCAGCAGAGGTAATTTTCATGCTGATTTTTGTATCATCTGCAAAGGATGACACGAAGCTGTGACTTGTGTTTTGTCTATATCTGATATGAGAATAAGGAACAGCAGTGGTGCAAGGACTGTACCTTGAGGTACAGAGCTTTTAACTGCGCTCGGACTCGATTTTACTTGATTGACTGTTACTCTTTGTGTTCTGTTCGACAGGAAATTGAGTATCCAGCGTCCTACTTTACCAGTTATACCCATTGACCTCATTTTGTGTGCAATCACTCCATGGTCACATTTGTCGAATGCCTTTGCAAAATCTGTGTATACGACATCTGCATTATGTTTTTCCTCTAATGCCTCAGTGATTTTGTCATAGTGGTCAAGTAGCTGTGAGAGGCATGATCTTCCTGCTCTAAATCCATGTTGGCCTGGATTGTGGAGGTCATTGGTTTCCATGAATCTAGTGACCTGACTCCTGATCACTCTCTCAAATACTTTTATTATGTGGGACGTTAGTGCAACTGGTCTATAATTCTTTGCCAATGCTTTGCTACCACCCTTGTGTAGAGGGGCAATGTCTGCTGCTTTAAGCGCATCTGGTATCTCCCCTGTGTCCAAGCTCTTCCTCCACACTATACTGAGTGCCTGTGCTACTGGCACTTTGCATTTCTTTATAAATATTGAATTCCATGAGTCTGGACCCGGGGCTGAGTGCATGGGCATATTGTCAATTTCTCTTTCAAAATCTGCCACGCTCGTGTTGATATCAGTTATATTTACAGGTGTTTGAGTATCATTCATAAAGAAATTGTCCGAATCTTCCACTTTCATGCTGAGTATCGGAGTGCTAAACATGTCCTCATACTGCTTTTTTAGGATTTCACTAATTTCTTTGTCATCCTCAGTGTATGAACCTTCACTAATACGAATAGGTCCAATACTGACAGTGGTTTTCTCTTTGATTTAGCATATGTGAAGAAATATTTTGGTTTTTTCTTTATTTCTTGAATTGCTTTCTGTTCTAGTTGCCTTTCTTCAGTCTGATAGGAATGCTTCAGTCTCTGTTCGATTTCTTCAATCTCCCTGTTTAAATTATTTCTTCTTTGTATGGAGAGTCGTGTCTGCTTAAGCATTTCCGTTAATTTCTTCCTCCTTTTGTAATGTCGTCTGCGTTCTCTTTCTACATTGGACCTCTTTCTGGCTTTCCTCAAAGGAACATATTTCAGACAGACTTCATATGCTTCAGAAGTCAGTTTTTCTATTCCTTGTGTAGGATTTTTATTTCTTAGAACATTTTCCCATTGAATGTTTGTAAGTTCCCTGTTTATTTTCTCCCAGTCTATCCTCTTATTATTAAAATTGAATTTATTGAATAGCCCTTCTCGCTTGTTGTTTCTCTTGGGCCTACTACCGTTATTAATGTTAGTTTGCACTTCAATGAGCTTGTGGTCCGAGTACGTAGTGTCTGAGACAGTAATGTCTCTGATTAGCTCCTCATTGTTCGTGAATATCAGGTCCAGCGTGTTTCCGTTCCTAGTTGGTTCTGTAATCTGCTGACTGAGCGAGAATTTGTCACAGAATCTCAGTAGTTCTCTGACCTGTGGTTGGTTATTTCCAGGTTGACTTCCTGCTATAAAGTTATTGTTTACTATTCTCCATTTTAAACTGGGTAGATTGAAGTCTCCAAGGAAGATGATATCTGGTACTGGGTTTGCTAGGTTATCAAGGATATTCTCTATTTTGTGGATCTGTTCAGTGAATTCCTCAACTGATGCATCTGGCGATTTGTATATTAAAATAATAAGTAGATTCATATTTTCTACCTTGATTCCAAGTACCTCTACCACCTCATTGGACGAGTTCAGGAGCTCTGTGCATGCCAGCTCCTCTTTAATATACAGACCTACTCCTCCACTTGACCTAATTACTCTCTCACATCTATATAGATTATAATTCGGAATTCAGATTTCACTATCCATGTGGTCTTTTGTGTGGGTTTCTGTAAATGCACCAAATATTGAGTTCGATTCTATTAGGAGGCCATTTATGAACTTAACTTTATTTCTTGATTTTGGTTTCAAGCCTTGTATGTTTGCAAATATGAATGATTTCCCACATTGCGTGTCACTTTTGGTGGGCTTTGGTAGTTCTCCCCCCACTCTACCCAGGTCCAGGGTGTGTGTTTTGGAAGTGATTCATCCAGTTTTGGTAGTAGGACGGGTGTTGTGTGGTGTAGTACCTGTGTGCTTGTTGATAATTTGTATTCCAGTCTTGTGGGTATCTCCCTTCCCCTCTGTAATCCTGTAGTGGTTCCATCTGACTGTTCCTCTCTCTTATATTTTCTACTCTGTTTCTGCCTTCCTCTAAAAAATTTCCAGTAGTGTCATATTGATCTTCCCGTCTATAACGCTATGTACCTCTCACGTGGAATTCCGGACACTGAAGATTGTAGCATTTTTTGTCCCTAATTGAAAATTGACATAATTTAGGGTGAAAGTATCTACACCCTGTTCCAAAACGGCATGTACCCCTCGCCAACATGTTCCTGCATTTTCGAGGATGCAGAAAATTGCATTTTGCTCCTAATTTTCCATATTTGCATATTCCTTTAGCGTAGAATTTGCAAATATGTTCAGGTTTTGCGTTTTTCAAGGTATTTATACCTGTGTCTGTCTTGTCTACCTCTTTATTGAAACAATCTCCGTCTTTCGTCCCAATTCCTTCATTTATGCACTCTGTCTCACTGTTGCTCTCATTGTTTATATTACCTGGCTCTGTAATATTGCTGTTGTTTTGTACCACAATACCCTCTTCCTCCACACTACTGCTGCGGTTCTCTAAACTATCTGTTCCTGAGTTTTGGTCGTTATCCAATGTTGTCTTTTCCCAGTCCGCATATATCACTGGTAGCTTTTCTGTGAATGATAATCTCTGTGACTCGGGAATGTTTTTCATCAGTTTAGTTATGTTCTCTAACATTAATCTGTCATTTTTGCAAACCCAGTAGATTCCTTGCCTTTTTGTGCATCCTGGAGATAATTCTTCACAGCCCAGGTGAAATCTTATGTTACAGATGCAACACTTGAAGCCTACAGTATGTCTTCCCAATACTCCCGAACACTCGCCACACCTCTCCATTGTCTGATGTATTGTATTGTAGCTTCACTGTATAGATCACTTGTTGATGTCAGTCCTTTTAACTCTTTATAAAATTATATGTATATATTTATGTATTTAACATTTATAATATTATATGTATACCGTGTATTTGTAATATTATGTATGTTTACATAAACCTCACGTCTCCCAGTGACGTGAGGTTTAATTCCCGTTCTCTCGCCTCGTAGCTCATAATTCCATAAGTGTAGTTACAGGATGAACTACATGAAATCGAATCAAGTCGATTCTCATCGACTTGAGAATGGTCCAGGACGGACCGAAACGTCGTCGTCCCTTCACCTTGTAGTGTGTGGTCTGGTCAACATACTTTAGCCACGTTATTGTGACTAATCGCCTGCAACTACATGAAACTTTGGTAACTACATGGATGAACTTTGGTAACAAAAAGGAATTACATATAGTGTACAAAGATGATTATCATAAGTGGTCGAGTTCCTCCAGCTCCTCAGATGGTGGGCAGGAACCCTGAATACAGTGTGCATTTCCCCTATGTATCACCATGCTGAGGCGCTGGAAAAAGAAGCTGGCAACTCTAGGCATTGGGAGGCTGGCGACTGCTTCAAGTGCATTAACAGAGTTCAGGGCTTTTTGTGTGTGGGATTACGCTTACACGCCAAAGAGAGGACCAGAAACTGATCAAACATAGTTGAGGAAATAACCATTACGTATGTAAAACAGTGTGTCTTGATCTAGGTATTCAAGGCCAAAGGCAGATTGATATGTTTTAGAGTATCAAGGCGGGGCGTGGTCTGACGACTAACACATTCAAGCAAGAAGATCCAAGTTTGAGAATAGAATCGGAGAGGATGTCGGCCACAGAAGGTGCAGGTCCACAGTCGGACGACAAGGGAGATGAGGGACCCAGAGCAAGGTATGGGCCAGCTCTAACGATTGTGTACAGTCGAACTTTTGTGGGTGTGTGAATAGATGAGTAATGACAGGCTAACCCTGGGTATGGTCTTATGTGATTCTTGGTGGGAGTTTAGGATGTTTGTGCTAGGTATGGACTGGTTTGGGTCTATACCATGGACTAACCAGTCAAAACTATAGACCGGTTAAAGTGGACTAAATACACATTTTTGTACTGCCCGAAAACAAACTCATGATCCTCAATTACAAGTCGAGAACATAGTCACAGTGCTATCGAGACAAAAACGTTATCGGGCCTGTCCGGGAGTTGAACCCGGGCCTCTCGCATCCTAAGCGAGAATCATACCACTAGACTAACAGGCCTATATATATAATTATATTAAATCATGTATTTCCACCAAAAAAGGGTCAATGACGCTCCACAAAACATTTAAGCAAGGCATAATTTTCTTTTGTTTGGCAATGTTTGCCTCACCGTACCTCCAAGGAGGGACAAATCACTTGCATTCTCGGTCATTAGGGCGATAAATGAATACCCAAGGGGTGGAAATCCTAGTTCGCCTGCCTCCTCGAGCTAAACACACCCTTCTCGGAAATGGCATGAACAACACATCGCAAACGTACAAAATCAGAGCACAAATCTCCAAGAAAATTGAAGAGGGAAATTACCTCAAGTGCTACTCGAGTCCTTACCAGTGACGATAAAATTGCTGCTAGAAACTCTGCCAGAGCACGAGCCCAGCAAGACAAGCACCCACCCAAAGCCCTACGAGACGACAACATCGTACCGCCACCAGCCGGGACCAGTTCACACCCATTAACTGTTGGTGAATCTGAGGTCTACATAGCAGCTTTGTCTTTTCCACCTGGGTCAGCAGGCGGCTTTACAGGATTAAAACCTCAACCCATAGAGCAAGTGTTAAATCCCACGGTTGGTGATGCTGCAGAAGATCTTTTGGAACTCACAAGGTTCATCAATGCGTGCCTGGCTGATAATATACCTGAGGTCATCAGGCCCCTCTTTTTTGGTGCCTCCCTATGTGCTCTCAACAAGAAGGATGAGGGAATCAGGCCATTCCCAGATGGCAACACTCTCCGACGCCTGGCTGCCAAGGCTGCCACGAGGCTTGTCAGCCAGCAAGCGGCTGAAATGTGGAAACCAATTCAGCTAGGATTTGGTATCCCCAAGGCTATGAAGCGGCTGCTCATGCAGAACGAGCATACATAACCAACAATTATGACTAAAAGGCCTTGCTCAAACTGAACTTTAAAGATTCCTTTAACATAGTCAGAAGGGATGAAGGGATGCAGTGCTCTGTGTTACACATCGCCATTTCCGGCCCCTCTACCCGTTCATTCCGTCTTGCTACGGTGGGGAATCAAAATTGCTCTTGGCGATCACGAAATCAGACGACGAAAAGGTGTTGAGCAAGGTGATCCTCTAGCTCCTGTTCTTTTCTGCTTAGTCTTAAAAGAAATCACCGAAAGCTTGTCCAGCGAGTTCAACATCTGGTAGCTGGAACCCTAGAACACCTCTTTAAAGACATCACAAAAATAAAGGAGCAAGAAGTAAGCCTGGGTCTCTTTCTAAACCCTTCCAAGTGTGTAGTAGTCTCTTCCAACCCAGACATCATAGCTAAATGAGGTTATAGCATACGAGGCAGCATACAAAACACGATCCTCACCGAACCGGTGGCGACCATCCACATCTTAAACTTAAGACACAAATCAAGGTAAATGTGTCTGATTTCTTGATCATATGGCGTAGTTAAGCCCTGTGTTCGGTGTGACAAATCCACAACGAGCCATTATACGAGTTCGCAGGTCGGCATTCAATCCACCACAATCCAATTGGTTCACGAATGTTCCTTTCGTCCATCAAATTTCAAATCCTTGTCCTCATGGTGGCGTTGCGCGTTCTCGTGAAAATAACTTGACATTATCTAACAATAGTAGCAATAAATTAGCTGATCCTATGATCAACTCTTAGAACGTTAATTAATAAAGGCGTATTATAGGCTGTCAGACTGTTACAGTCACCAGGTACTGTTGCGCCAGTTGATACTAAAGGGCATGAACCTATAACATTTAGCCGGAGGTAAACTTTTGACGGGATCTATTCTGAAATTGAACACGACAAACTGCAGAAAGTAAACTGGAAAAGTGTTTGTAGGCAGACTCGCCTCACAACAGTCCTCCTTCGAGATAAATGGAACGGAGAAAGTAAGGACTCGGGGAGGAACACATTGTGAGTTGGAAAAGGTGTGGAACACAGTTTAAACTAGACTATGTAAGGAACACATAGAGAACAATTGGTTTGGTGGGGTGAGACCCCACCCTAGCTTGCCTCGCCTCACGTGACTCTCTCATCCCTATCTTCTTCTTCTTGATAGTAGGTGCAGTTTGCATGAAGGATTTGTTCTGCCGATGACTGCACCAGTATAGATGTTGGAAGAGGCGTTTATGTTGAGGATGATAAGAGTTTCAAAGGTGCTTTTTGCGTTGTGCTGTAGATAGAGGAGATACGACTAAATCAGAGGTGGAAGTTAGAGGGAAATTTGCCGCACCGTAGGGTGGTATGTTGTCTTTATGACGTCAGCTGATCAACGGTGCTGCGACGAGGCATTTGTTTAGTGTTTAGCTGTTGGTGACGCCAGGTATAAATGTTGCACGGGTCAGATGTGACCCAATTTGGTCGACTGGAGATATTTAGCCAGTGCTTTGACTATTTGGTATTTTTCTTGTAACGAGTGGTCACCACCTCATAATATATGCTCGATGGTAAAAGGTATTTCAAGTGAGATAAGTACTTGTTTGATATTTACTCTGGCACTATGATGTCGGAAGCAGTGAAGGAGATAGTGTTCGATTGTTTCAGGCACCTGACAGTGGATGCAGAGTTCGCTGATATGTGTTCTGTACTTATAGCTGTGTGCTGCCAGTTTGGTGTGTCCCAGCCTTAATCTGGTCATCGTTATATAAATTTCTCTGCTTTTATATCTGACATATTTCTAAGTTTCCCATTTCTTTTTAATGGACCCATAGTACAAAGGTGAGCATCACGTTTTCCATTTCGTCGCAAAATCTTGGATGATGGTATTTTTGAAGGCTCCTTTACGTGCAACATGGGGAATTGGAAGACGGGTAATGTGAGGTGTCTTGTGCATTGCTTTGGCTAGAAGATCTACTAGTTCATTATGGAGAATACCACAATGCGCTGGGAACCATTGGATAGAGGTGTTATAACCGTTCAATGGATGTTCATAAAGAAGTTGAAGACATGGGTAAACAAAGTCTTTGCACGTTGTTGAAGAGTACATAATTACTTAAAGCGCACTCTTGGCTCATGCCTATGAAGACATCGCGATACTTCTCTGGTGACACCCCAGCAAGCCGCTATTGACAAACTACCATGCCTTAAGTGTCACAATACTGCATTGTTTAGGCGACACACGAGGCATGTGGCAGTGTGCCTCACGAGGCATGTGGCAGTGTGCCTCACGAGGCATGTGGCAGTGTGCCTCACGAGGCATGTGGCAGTGTGCCTCACGAGGCATGTGGCAGTGTGCCTCACGAGGCATGTGGCAGTGTGCCTCACGAGGCATGTGGCAGTGTGCCTCACGAGGCATGTGGCAGTGTGCCTCACGAGGCATGTGGCAGTGTGCCTCACGAGGCATGTGGCAGTGTGCCTCACGAGGCATGTGGCAGTGTGCCTCACGAGGCATGTGGCAGTGTGCCTCACGAGGCATGTGGCAGTGTGCCTCACGAGGCATGTGGCAGTGTGCCTCACGAGGCATGTGGCAGTGTGCCTCACGAGGCATGTGGCAGTGTGCCTCACGAGACATGTGGCAGTGTGCCTCACGAGGCATGTGGCAGTGTGCCTCACGAGGCATGTGGCAGTGTGCCTCACGAGGCATGTGGCAGTGTGCCTCACGAGGCATGTGGCAGTGTGCCTCACGAGGCATGTGGCAGTGTGCCTCACGAGGCATGTGGCAGTGTGCCTCACGAGGCATGTGGCAGTGTGCCTCACGAGGCATGTGGCAGTGTGCCTCACGAGGCATGTGGCAGTGTGCCTCACGAGGCATGTGGCAGTGTGCCTCACGAGGCATGTGGCAGTGTGCCTCACGAGGCATGTGGCAGTGTGCCTCACGAGGCATGTGGCAGTGTGCGTCACGAGGCATGTGGCAGTGTGCGTCACGAGGCATGTGGCAGTGTGCCTCACGAGGCATGTGGCAGTGTGCCTCACGAGGCATGTCGCAGTGTGCCTCACGAGGCATGTGGCAGTGTGCCTCACGAGGCATGTGACAGTGTGCCTCACGAGGCATGTGGCAGTGTGCCTCACGAGGCATGTGGCAGTGTGCCTCACGAGGCATGTGGCAGTGTGCCTCACGAGGCATGTGGCAGTGTGCCTCACGAGGCATGTGGCAGTGTGCCTCACGAGGCATGTGGCAGTGTGCCTCACGAGGCATGTGGCAGTGTGCCTCACGAGGCATGTGGCAGTGTGCCTCACGAGGCATGTGGCAGTGTGCCTCACGAGGCATGTGGCAGTGTGCCTCACGAGGCATGTGGCAGTGTGCCTCACGAGGCATGTGGCAGTGTGCCTCACGAGGCATGTGGCAGTGTGCCTCACGAGGCATGTGGCAGTGTGCCTCACGAGGCATGTGGCAGTGTGCCTCACGAGGCATGTGGCAGTGTGCCTCACGAGGCATGTGGCAGTGTGCCTCACGAGGCATGTGGCAGTGTGCCTCACGAGGCATGTGGCAGTGTGCGTCACGAGGCATGTGGCAGTGTGCCTCACGAGGCATGTGGCAGTGTGCCTCACGAGGCATGTGGCAGTGTGCCTCACGAGGCATGTGGCAGTGTGCCTCACGAGGCATGTGGCAGTGTGCCTCACGAGGCATGTGGCAGTGTGCCTCACGAAGCATGTGGCAGTGTGCCTCACGAGGCATGTGGCAGTGTGCCTCACGAGGCATGTGGCAGTGTGCCTCACCAGGCATGTGGCAGTGTGCCTCACGAGGCATGTGGCAGTGTGCCTCACGAGGCATGTGGCAGTGTGCCTCACGAGGAAGGCCAAGTTATACACCCTGATATTCCTTTAATAGTCCTCTATATTATTCCTCTAAACCACACAGGGTTCCTCCCTCTCTCTCTCTCTCTCTCTCTCTCTCTCCCTCTCTCTCTCTCTCTCTCTCTCTCTCTCTCTCTCTCTCTCTCTCTCTCTCTCTCTCTCTCGATTCTTGCCTGGACACGTGTACTTTATTATTTCCTTCTTCACTTATTTCAACAATCAATATTTTCGAGAATTTCAACAGAACAGCCCGAGAATATATTTGTGTGTGTTTGTATTCACCTAGCTGTGCTTGCGGGGGTTGAGCTCTGCTCTTTCGGCCCGCCTCTCAACTGTCAATCAACTGCTTCTACTACTATTTTTTTCCCCAACACCACACACACGCACACACACCAGGAAGCAGCCCGTGACAGCTGACTAACTCCCAGGTACCTATTTACTGTTAGGTAACAGGGGCATTAGGGTGAAAGAAACCACAGGATCACGTTTCCAGCGTGCTATCCACACAGCCACCGGCGCCCATCGGCTGTGTGTGTGTGTGTGTGTGTGTGTGTGTGTACTCACCTATTTGTGCTTGCAGGATCGAGCATTGACTCTTGGATCCCGCCTTTCCAGCTATCGGTTGTTTACAGCAATGACTCCTGTCCCATTTCCCTATCATACCTAGTCTTAAAAGTATGAATAGTATTTGCTTCCACAACCTGTTCCCCAAGTGCATTCCATTTTTCCACTACTCTCACGCTAAAAGAAAACTTCCTAACATCTCTGTGACTCATCTGAGTTTCCAGTTTCCACCCATGTCCCCTCGTTCTGTTATTATTACGTGTGAACATTTCATCTATTTCCACTTTGTCAATTCCCCTGAGTATTTTATATGTCCCTATCATATCTCCTCTCTCCCTTCTTTTCTCTAGTGTCGTAAGGTTCAGTTCCTTCAGACGCTCTTCATATCCCATCCCTCGTAACTCTGGGACAAGCCTCGTCGCAAACCTCTGAACCTTCTCCAGTTTCCTTATGTGTTTCTTCAGGTGGGGGCTCCATGATGGCGCGGCATACTCTAAGACGGGTCTCACGTAGGCAGTGTAAAGCGCCCTAAAAGCCTCCTCATTTAGGTTTCTGAATGAAGTTCTAATTTTCGCCAGTGTAGAGTACGCTGCTGTCGTTATCCTATTTATATGTGCCTCAGGAGTTAGATTAGGTGTCACATCCACTCCCAGATCTCTTTCTCGAATCGTTACAGGTAGGCTGTTCCCCTTCATTGTGTACTGTCCCTTTGGTCTCCTATCACCTGATCCCATTTCCATAACTTTACATTTACTGGTGTTAAACTCCAGTAGCCATTTCCCTGACCATCTCTGCAACCTGTTTAAGTCCTCTTGGAGGATCCTACAATCCTCGTCTGTCACAACTCTTCTCATTAATTTTGCGTCATCCGCAAACATTGACATGTATGATTCCACTCCTGTAAACATGTCATTTACGTAAATTAGAAAGAGGATTGGTCCCAGCACCGATCCTTGAGGTACTCCACTTGTTACTGTTCGCCAGTCCGACTTCTCGCCCCTTACCATTACCCTCTGGCTCCTTCCTGTTAGGTAGTTCTTCACCCATTCTAGGGCCTTTCCGCTTACTCCTGCCTGCCTCTCAAGTTTGTATAGCAGTCTCATGTGCGGTACTGTATCAAAGGCCTTTTGGCAGTCAAGAAATATGCAGTCTGCCCAGCCTTCTCTGTCCTGCCTTATCCTTGTTACTTTATCATAGAATTCTAAAAGGTTTGTTAGGCATGATTTCCCTGTCCAGAACCCATGTTGGTGCTTGTTTACAAACCCAATGCTCTCCAGGTGCTCAACAAGTCTTAGCCTAATTATTCTTTCAAGTATTTTGCAGGGGATGCTTGTCAATGATACGGGTCTGTAGTTAAGTGCCTCCTCCCTGTCACCTTTCTTGAAAATCGGTACGACATTTGCCTCCTTCCAGCAACTGGGCAATTCTCCCGACATAAGTGACTCATTAAAGATCATTGCCAGAGGCACACTGAGAGCCTGCGCTGCCTCTTTAAGTATCCACGGTGATACTTTGTCTGGTCCAACAGCTTTGTTTGCATCCAGTGTTGTCAACTGTTTCATTACCTCCTCTGCTGTCACCTCTATGTCTGATAGTCTGTCATTTAGGGTAATCGCTTCTAACAATGGGAGCTGCTCAGGCTCGGTTGTGAACACTCCATGGAAATTTGCATTCAGTACCTCGCAGATTTCCTTGTCGCTTTCTGTATATGCCCCTTCTGTTTTCCTCAGTCTTGTCACTTGGTCATTTACCGACATCTTCCTTCTTATATGGCTATGTAGTAATTTAGGTTGCTTTTTCGCTTTGACTGCAATATCATTCTCATAATTTCTTTCCGACATTCGTCTTATGTTAATGTAATCATTCCTAGCTCTGTTACATCTAATCCTGTTGTCCTCTGTCCTTTGTCTTCTGTACTTCCTCCACTCCCTCCTGCTTCTCACCTTTGCTTCCTGACATTGTCTATCAAACCATGGGTTATTATATTCCCTCCTGCTTTTTTCCTTTATTGTTGGAATAAATCTCTCTTCAGCCTCTTTGCATTTCAATATGACTTGGTTCATCATACCTTGCACTGTTTTTCCTATAAGCTCTTCCTCCCACTGCACTTCTCCCAGGTAGTCCCTTATCCTTCTGTAGTCCCCTTTTCTGTAATCAATTCTCCTTCCCCGTACCTCTTGACCGTTGGTCACAATTTTAAGCTCCATCATGTAGTCAAAGACTAGGACACAATGGTCACTGGCTCCTAGTGGTATTTCATGTTCCAACTGCTCGATGTCTTCTACATTCTGGGTGAAGATGAGATCTAATAGGCTGGGCGTATCCCCTCCTCTTTCCCTAGTATCTTCCTTCACATGCTGTGTTAGGAAATTCCTGTCAATAACGTCTACCAGCTTCGCTCCCCAGGTCTCCTCCCCGCCATGGGGATTCCTCGTTTCCCAATCTATCTCTCCGTGGTTTAGGTCCCCCATGACCAGTAGCTTCGCCTTCATTCTATGCGCTATTGTTGCTGCCCTCTGCAGTTCATCTATACATGCCTTGTTGCTGTCCTCGTACTCCTGCCTGGGCCTTCTACTGTTTGGTGGGGGATTGTAGAGTATCAAGATTACAATCTTCTTCCCATCCACTGTCAGAGTTCCATGTATGGAGCTCGTGCTTTCATTGGTACCCGGATTTTCCAGCTCATCAAACTTCCATTTCCGCTTTATTAGGAGTGCCACTCCTCCTCCCTGTCTCTGTGTCCTTTCTTTTCTTATCACCTGGTACCCCTCCGGAAAGATTGCATCCGAGATCATGTCATTTATTTTAGTTTCCACTATTGCCACTATGTCTGGGTCTGCCTCACTAACTCTTTCTTTTATCTCTTCTGCTTTATTGGCTACCCCATCAGCATTGGTGTACCACACCTTGAGACTCTTCTTGGAAACTCGGGTGTCTGAGTTCCCCCTTTCACTGGGGGTCTGGGGGGACTGGTGGGTGTCTGGGGGGCGAGTGGGGGCTGTGGGGGTGAATGGGGGGGTGCTAGGGGGGTGCCTGGGAGTGCCTGGTAGGCGAATGGGGTCTGGGCATCTAGGGGGGTAGGAAGGGCATAATGGGTCTGAAAGTTAGGGGTCTGAATAGCATGTGGGGATTGAGAAATAGAGTGAGACTGAGAGTCAGATAGAGGTTGAGAAGTTGGGGGGAGAGGGATATTGAGGACAGAGGGCTGAGAGGAGAATGGAGCATGGGTGCTGGGAGTGGAAGAGAGGGCGTATTAGTTAGGGGGAATCGGGGTAGGTGGGGGTTTTGGGGTAGAAGAGGGGAAGAGGGAGATGGGGGAAGGTGTTAGGGGGTCACAAGGTGAGGGGTTAAATGTGGGCTGAAGGTGCATAGGAGGGGTGAGGGTTGGGTGGGGTTTGGGGGTGAGTGTAAGAGGGGTGCAGTGGAAGAGAAGGGGCAGGGTGTGGGAAGGGGTAGTAGGGGAGGGGGATGGGAAGGTGGGTTTGGGGAGGGCATGGCTTGACCCACTGGGGTCGTTGACAGGTGTGATGTTGGAGGGGCAGGGGAATCGTTGGGGAGGTGCAAATGTGGAATGGACAGGGGGTTTTGGGGTGATGAAGCAGGGGGGTTTTGGGGGGCTGAGGCAGGGGGGAGGTATAGGAGGGCTGAGTTGGGGATGATGCGACCTGGGGGTGACCTGGGTTGTGACCTGGGGGTGACCTGTGATGTGACCTGGGAGGTGAAACTACCTGAGAGGCTAGTTCGGTGTCGTGCTTGCCACCTATGCTTGTAGGCTATTTGCTCATCTTTCGTCATAAACCTCTCTATAAACACATTGTAATGGGTTTCACTTCCTCTGAGTAAATGCTTGTTCCTCATTATGTACTCCACAGCCTCCTCATTGGAGAATTGTACCAGAACAGGCCTATTTTTGGTACAATTGTAAGGTCCAACCCGGCGGCTGATATCCACCTCGTATTCTGCCATCCCTGCTCCAATACATCTCAATATCTCATGCAATTCATATTTTTCCGTCTCTATCCTGTCTTGTCTTGTTGATGCCCCAGATTCGAATAATCCATGTAGTATAATAGACCGTCTCCTCAGTAATTCTTTGTCATGCTGGTAGCCTGTCCCCTGGGGTTTCTCCATCCCAACCGCAGTCACTAACCCATCCCCCACTAATCCTCTGTCCTTAGCCATGCTGTTAATCCTTCCTAATTCGTTTGTGATCCGAGCACATTCCCTCTCCCAGTCCTCTCTTCCCTTCCTAATCTCTTCCTGAATATAGAGCATAAGTTCTTGTTTCTGCCTCTCTACCTCAACCTGTATTTGCTGAAATAACTCGCTTTTAATCCCTTGGATTAGATCCACCATCCAATCGCTCCTTCTCTCTACAAATTTCCCTATTAATTTGTCTATAAATCTGTCCTCCTCCTCATCCCTGCTGGTGATTGACCTTGAACCCCTTCCTGATCGTGTCATTGCAGTAACAACCCAGCCAAAAAGGCGCTCCTCAATACCTTGCTCAATCTGCAGCACAAACAGGCGAGAAAGTACACCACGCGGCTGGTCCAGATGTGAGGTCTCTGCGTCCCGCGTCCCAGCTTGTGAGGTCACTAGTGGTGAGGTCACTTTAGCTCCACAATGTCGGCTCCACAATTTCACAATACCACAAATGTACTCAACACTTATTTTCAGTGGTGCTGTTTCTACTGTTTTTCTTCACTTCCTTGTGGTTTTAAGTGAGCTTACTAATTATTCAATCACTCATATACACTCATATACGCATATACACTGATTTCCCCCCCCCCCCCAATTCACTAGCTACGCAAGAGCTTCCCAGACCCGTCTAATCACCGCGGCTGTCTGACCACAACTGTACTCACCTAGTTGTACTCACCTAGTTGTGCTTGCGGGGGTTGAGCTCTGGCTCTTTGGTCCCGCCTCTCAACCGTCAATCAACAGGTGTACAGTTTCCTGAGTTTAATGGGCTCTATCATATCTACACTTGAAACTGTGTATGGAGTCAGCCTCCACCACATCGCTTCCTAATGCATTCCATTTGTCAACCACTCTGACACTGTGTGTGTGTGTGTGTGTGTGTGTGTGTGTGTGTGTGTGTGTGTGTGTGTGTGTGTGTGTGTGTGTGTGTGTGTGTACTCACCTAGTTGTGCTTGCGGGGGTTGAGCTCTGGCTCTTTGGTCCCGTCTCTCAACCGTCAATCAACAGATGTACAGTTTCCTGAGCCTATTGGGCTCTATCATATCTACACTTGAAACTGTGTATGGAGTCAGCCTCCGCCACATCGCTTCCTAATGCATTCCATTTGTCAACCACTCTGACACTAAAAACGTTCTTTCTAATATCTCTGTGGCTCATTTGGGCACTCAGTTTCCACCTGTGTGTGTGTGTGTGTGTGTGTGTGTGTGTGTGTGTGTGTGTGTGTGTGTGTGTGTGTGTGTGTGTGTGTGTGTGTGTGTGTGTGTGTGTGTGTGCATTTACATGGATGGTACGTGAATAAGGGGACTCAGGTGGAACCTTACTATCCATATGAGCCAAAGGGACGATAGAAAGAACTCTGAGTATAGATGTAATTTAATGTTTTAATAAACGTACCTGAACTTGAGTATAGAAAGAAAAATGTTAGTAGTTAACAGATGGAATGTATTAGGCAGTGTTGTTGTGGAAGCAGATTCCGTACGCAGTTTCAAATGTAGATATGATAGAGACCAATAGGTTCAGGAATTTGCACAGGGCCAAAGAGCCTAAGCTCATTCCTCCCCAAGCAAAACTAGGTGAGCACCGACAGTAATGCAGGCCACAAAGCTAGACTAGACACTTGTGGCCAATTTTAGGCATCCAAGAGAATGTTAAGTTACGAGTTTTTGTCATTATTATATTTTTTTTTGACTCAGTTGTAAGAGAGTGGGCAGAAGCGTAAGTTATACACACATAATTTAAACCAGGAATAAGTAAAATAACTATTCAGCAAGACGAAACGTAAAATGCGAAAAATGCTGAGGGAACTAATCCTCCATGCAGGGCCAGACTAATTTTAAGCAAGAGGCAAGGGGGGGGGGGCCGAAATACTGCAGCTAGCACACCCCAGCTGACTTTACTTAATAACTACAGGGGAGGAGCGAAAGCTAATAATCATGAATGTAAAATCTGTTAAGTAAACAGTAGCTTGGATAATCATGAAGCAAGAGGCATGAGGCTCGTAACACAGCAACTGGCACATCCTAGCTGACCTGACGTAGTAGCTTTGAGGCAATGAGCAGAATTAAACAACATAAATGTAATTAGTAGTAAGTAGCATACATATTCAGCAAGAGCTAAGCGTAGAATACAGGTATAAATTTTTTGGGGAAACTAATCAAATTACAGGGCCAGGAAATCTTGGAGCAAGAGGCAAGGTTCCGTATCATGGTAACTAGCGCATCCAATCTGACCTTAGTTAATAACTTAAAGGCAAAGCTAAAGTTAAACAACCAAACTGTAAACACAGCAAAAGTAACAGTAGTCATGCAACATGAGCAATGCCATCAAATGTAGTAATAAATTGTGGTACGATAAATGTAAACANAGAGCAGAGAGAGAGAGATGAGAGAACATGAGAGAAAGAGTGAGAGAGCGATTAGAGAGCAAGAGAGAGAGAGAGATTAGAGAGCAAGAGAGAGAGAGAGAGATGAGAGAACATGAGAGAAAGAGTGAGAGAGAGATTAGAGAGCAAGAGAGAAAACGAGGAGAGAGAGAGGGAGAGTATTTGTGTGTGTTTGTATTCACCTAGCTGTATTCACCTAGCTGTATTCACCTAGTGGTGCTTGTGGGGGTTGAGCTCTGCTCTTTCGGCCCGCCTCTCAACTGTCAGTCAACTGTTACTACTATTTATTTTCCACACAAACACACACACACACACACAGGAAGCAGCCCGTGACAGCTGACTAACTCCCAAGTACCTATTTACTGCTAGGTAACAGGAGCATCAGGGTGAAAGAAACTCTGACCATCATTTCTCGCCGGTGCTGGGAATCGAACCTGGGCCACAGGATCACGTATCCAGCGTGCTATCCACACAGCCACCGGCGCCCCTCCACACAGCCACCGGCGTGTGTGTGTGTGTGTGTACTTACCTAGTTGCCTAGTTGTACTTACCAGTTGTGCTTGCCAGGGTTGAGCTCTGGCTTTTTGGTCCCGCCTCTCAACTGTCAATTATACATACACACTTAAAGCTGTGTATGGAGTCAGCCTCCGCCACATCACTTCCTAATGCATTCCTTTTGTCTACTACTCTCACACTGAAACAAATCTTTCTAACGTCTCTATGGCTCATTTGGGCACTCAATTTCCACCTGTGTCCCCTAGTGTGAGTGCCCCTTGTGTTAAATAGTCTCTCTGTATCTACCCTATCAATTCCTCTGAGAATCTTGTATGTGGTGATCATGTCCCCTTTAACTCTTCTGTCTCCTGGTTGATACCTGGTTGATGGGATTCTGGGAGTTCTTCTACTCCCCAAGCCCAGCCCGAGGCCAGACTTGACTGGTGAGAGTTTGGTCCACCAGGCTGTTGCTTGGAGCGGCCCGCAGGCCCACATACCCACCACAGCCCGGTTGGTCCGGCACTCCTTGAAGGAAACGATGTTTTTACAGATGTTTGAGTATCATTCATAAAGAAAATGTCCGAATCCTCCACTTTCATGCCGAGTATCGGAGTGCTAAACATGTCCTCATACTGCTTTTTTAGGATCTCTCTAATTTTTTTGTCATCCTCAGTGTATGAACCTTCACTAATACGAATAGGTCCAATACTGGCAGTGGTTTTTGCTTTTGATTGAGCATATGTGAAGAAATATTTTGGATTTTTCTTTATTTCTTGAATTGCTCTCTGTTCTAGTTGCCTTTCTTCAGTCTGATAGGAATGCTTCAGTCTCTGTTTGATTTCTTCAATCTCCCTGTTTAAATTATTTCTTCTTTGTATGGAGAGTCGTGTCTGCTTAAGCATCTCCGTTAATTTCTTCCTCCTTTTGTAATGTCGTCTGCGTTCTCTTTCTACATTGGACCTCTTTCTGGCTTTCCTCAAAGGAACATGTTTCAGACAGACTTCATATGCTTCAAAAGTCAGTTTTTCTATTCCTTGTGTAGGATTTATATTTCTTAGAACATTTTCCCATTGAATGTTTGTAATTTCCCTGTTTATTTTCTCCCAGTCTATCCTCTTATTTTTAAAATTGAATTTATTGAATAACCCTTCTCGCTTGTTGTTTCTCTTGGGCCTACTACCGTTATTAATGTTAGTTTGCACTTCAATGAGCTTGTGGTCCGAGTACGTAGTGTCTGAGACAGCAATGTCTCTGATTAGCTCTTCATTGTTCGTGAATATCAGGTCCAGCGTGTTTCCGTTCCTAGTTGGTTCTGTACTCTGCTGACTGAGCGTTCGGTAGTTCTCTGACCTGTGGTTGGTTATTTCCAGGTTGACTTCCAGCTATAAAGTTATTGTTTACTATTCTCCATTTTAAACTGGGTAGATTGAAGTCTCCAAGGAAGATGATGTCTGGTACTGGGTTTGCTAGGTTATCAAGGATATTCTTTATTTTGTGGATCTGTTCAGTGAATTCCTCAACTGATGCATCTGGCGATTTGTTTATTAAAATAATAAGTAGATTCATATTTTCTACCTTGATTCCAAGTACCTCTACCACCTCAGTTCAGGAGCTCTGTGCATGCCAGCTCCTCTTTAATATACAGACCTACTCCTCCACTTGACCTAATTACTCTCTCACATCTATATAGATTATAATTCGGAATGCAGATTTCACTATCCATGTGGTCTTTTGTGTGGGTTTCTGTAAATGCACCAAATATTGAGTTCAATTCTATTAGGAGGCCATTTATGAACTTAACTTTATTTCTTGATTTTGGTTTCAAGCCTTGTATGTTTGCAAATATGAATGATTTCCCACATTGCGTGTCACTTTTGGTGGGCTTTGGTAGTTCTCCCCCACTCTACCCATGTCCAGGGTGTGTTGTTTTGGAAGTGATTCGTCCAGTTTTGGTAGTAGGACGGGTGTTGTGTGGTGTAGTACCTGTGTGCTTGTTGATAATTTGTATTCCAGTCTTGTGGGTATCTCCCTTCCCCTCTGTAATCCTGTAGTGGTTCCATCTGACTGTTCCTCTCTCTTATATTTTCTACTCTGTTTCTGCCTTCCTCTAAAAAAATTCCAGTAGTGTCATATTGATCTTCCCGTCTATAACGCTATGTACCTCTCACGTGGAATTCCGGACACTGAAGATTGTAGCATTTTTTGTCCCTAATTGAAAATTGACATAATTTAGGGTGAAAGTATCTACACCCTGTTCCAAAACGGCATGTACCCCTCGCCAACATGTTCCTGCATTTTCGAGGATGCAGAAATTTGCATTTTGCTCCTAATTTTCCATATTTGCATATTCCTTTAGCGTAGAATTTGCAAATATGTTCAAGTTTTGCGTTTTTCAAGGTATTTATACCTGTGTCTGTCTTGTCTACCTCTTTATTGGAGCAATCTCCGTCTTTCGTCCCAATTACTTCATTTATGCACTCTGTCTCACTGTTGCTCTCATTGTTTATATTACCTGTCTCTGTAATATTGCTGTTATTTTGTACCACAATACCCTCTTCCTCCACACTACTGCTGCGGTTCTCTAAACTATCTGTTCCTGAGTTTTGGTCGTTATCCAATGTTGTCTTTTCCCAGTCCGCATATATCACTGGTAGCTTGTCTGTGAATGATAATCTCTGTGACTCGGGAATGGTTTTCATCAATTTAGTTATGTTCTCCAACATTAATCTGTCATTTTTGCAAACCCAGTAGATTCCTTGCCTTTTTCTGCATCCTGGAGATAATTCTACACAGCCCAGGTGAAATCTTATGTTACAGATGCAACACTTGAAGCCTACAGTACGTCTTCCCAATACTCCCGAACACTCGCCACACCTCTCCATTGTCTGATGTATTGTATTGTAGCTTCACTGTATGGATCAGTTGTTGATGTCAGTCCTTTTAACTCTTTATAAAATTATATGTATATATTTATGTATTTAACATTTATAATATTATATGTATACCGTATATTTGTAATATTATGTATGTTTACATAAACCTCACGTCTCCCAATGACGTGAGGTTTAATTCCCGTTTTTTTGCCTCGTAGCTCATAATTCCATAAGTGTAGTTACTGGATGAACTACATGAAACTTTGGTAACTACATGGATGAACTTTGGTAACAAAAAGGAATTACATATAGTGTACAAAGATGATTATCATAAGTGGTCGAGTTCCTCCAGCTCCTCAGATGGTGGGCAGGAACCCTGAATACAGTGTGCATTTCCCCTATGTATCACCATGCTGAGGCGCTGGAAAAAGAAGCTGGCAACTCTAGGCATTGGGAGGCTGGCGACTGCTTCAAGTGCATTAACAGAGTTCAGGGCTTTTTGTGTGTGGGATTACGCTTACACGCCAAAGAGAGGACCAGGAACTGATCAAACATAGTTGAGGAAATAACCATTACGTATGTAAAACAGTGTGTCTTGATTTAGGTATTTAAGGCCAAAGGCAGATTGATATGTTTTAGAGTGTCAAGGCGGGGCGTGGTCTGACGACTAACACATTCAAGCAAGAAGATCCAAGTTTGAGAATAGAATCGGAGAGGATGTCGGCCACAGAAGGTGCAGGTCCACAGTCGGACGACGAGGGAGATGAGGGAACCAGAGCAAGGTATGGGCCAGCTCTAACGATTGTGTACAGTCGAACTTTTGTGAGTGTGTGAATAATGAGTAATGACAGACTAACCCTGGGGATGTGATTCTTGGTGGGAGTTTAGGATGTTTGTGCGAGGTATGGACCAGTTTGTGTCTATACCATAGACTAACCGGTCCAAAGTATAGACCGGTTAAAATGGACTAAACACCCATTTTTGTACTGCCCGGAAATCAAACTCAGGATCCTCAATTACAAGTGGAGAATATAGTCACAGAACTGTCGAGACAAAAGGTTATCAGGCCTGTCCGGGAGTTGAACCCGGGCCTCTCGCATCCTAAGCGAGAATCATACCACTAGACTAACAGGCCTATATATATAAATATATCGGATCATGTATTTCTTACAAAAAAGGATCAATGACGCTCCAGAAAACATTTAAGCAAGGCAGCAAGGTTAGTGATGCTGCAGAAGATCTTTTGGAACTCACAAGGTTCATCAATGTGTGCCTGGCTGGTAGTATACCTGAGGTCATCAGGCCTCTCTTTTTGGTGCCTCCCAAACATGTGCTCTCAACAAGAAGGATGAGGGAATCAGGCCATTCCCAGTTGGCAACACTCTCCGACGCCTGGTCCCCAAGGCTGCCACGAGGCTTGTCAGCCAGCAAGGGGCTGAAATGTGGAAACCAATTCAACTAGGATTTGGTATCCCCCAAGGCTGTGAAGTGGCTGCTCATGCAGCACGAGCATACATAACCAACATTTATGACTAAAATGCCTGAACTGAACTTTAAAAATTCCTTTAACATAGTCAGATGAGATGAAGTGCTCTGTGTTACACATCGCCATTTCCGGCCCCTCTACCCGTTCATTCCGTCTTGCTACAGTGGGGAATCAATATTGCTCTTGACGATCACGAAATCAGACGACGAAAAGGTGTTGAGCAAGGTGATCCTCTAGCCCCTGTTCTTTTCTGCTTAGTCTTAAAAGAAATCACCGAAAGCTTGTCCAGCGAGTTCAACATCTGGTTTTTGGATGATGGCACTATAGCTGGAACCCTAGAACACCTCTTTAAAGACATCACAAAAATAAAGGAGCAAGAAGTAAGCCTGGGTCTCTTTCTAAACCCTTCCAAGTGTGTAGTAGTCTCTTCCAACCCAGACATCATAGCTAAATGAGGTTATAGCATACAAGACAACATACAAAACACGATCCTCACCGAACCGGTGGCGACCATCCACATCTTAAACTTAAGACGCAAATCAAGGTAAATGTGTCTGATTTCTTGATCATATGGCGTAGTTAAGCCCTGTGTTCGGTGTGACAAATCCACAACGAGCCATTATACGAGTTCGCAGGTCCGCATTCAATCCACCACAATCCAATTGGTTCACGAATGTTCCTTTCGTCCATCAAATTTCAAATCCTTGTCCTCATGGTGGCGTTGCGCGTTCTCGTGAAAATAACTTGACATTATCTAATAATAGTGGCAATAAATTAGCTGATCCTATGATCAACTCTTAGAACGTTAATTAATAAAGGCGTATTATAGGCTGTCAGACTGTTGCAGTCACCAGGTACTGTTGCGCCAGTTGATACTAAAGGGCATGAACCTATAACATTTAGCCGGAGGTAAACTTTTGACGGGATCTATTCTGAAATTGAACACGACAAACTCTGCAGAAAGTAAACTGGAAAAGTATTTGTAGGCAGACTCGCCTACCTGACCTGACAGTGGATGTAGAGTTCTGTTCTGTACTTAGAGCTGTGTGCTGCCAGTTTGGTGTGTACCAGCCTTAATTAATCTGGTCATCGTTATATCAATTTCTCTGCTTTTATATCTGAAATGTTTCCAAGTTTCCCATTTCTTTTTAATGGACCGATAGTACAAAGGTGAGCATCACGTTTTCCATTTCGTCGCAAAATCTTGGATGATGGTTTTATACCCATAGCCATACCCCCATTATCAGGGGGAGCCGGTCGGCCGAGCCGACAGCACACTGGATTTGTGATCCTGTGGTCCCGGGTTCGATCCCGGCTGCCGGCGAGGAACAATGGGCAAGGTTTCTTTCACCCTATGCCCCTGTTACCTAGCAGTAAAATAGGCACCTGGGTGTTAGTCAGCTGTCACGGGCTGCTTCCTGGGGGTGGAGGCCTGGTCGAGGACCGGGCCGCGGGGACGCTAAAGCCCGAAATCATCTCAAGATAACCAAGATAGCGCCCGTGATAACGACTTTTGGCCAATCTTGATGAATATACAATTCTAGGAATCTGGGCCAGTTGGGCCAATTCACTTGAACGTGTCCAGCGTAGGATGACAAAATGAATTCCCCAAATTAGAAATCTTTCATATGAAGAAAGATTAAAAAAGCTTAAATTGCATTCACTGGAAAGGCGAAGAGTTAGGGGTGACATGATAGAAGTTTACATGTGGATGAATGGACATAACAAGGAGATATTAATAGGGTATTAAAAGTATCAACAGAAGACAGAACACGAAACAATGGGTATAATTGGATAAGTTTAGATTTAGGAAAGACTTGGGTAATACTGGTTCGGTAACAGGGTTGTTGATTTGTGGAACGAATTACCGCGTAACGTGGTGGAGGTGGGATCCCTCGATTGTTTCAAGCGTGGTTGGACACGTATATGAGTGGATTGGGTGGTTATAAATAGGAGCTGCCTCGTATGGGCCAGTGTGCCTTCTGCAGTTACCTTTGTTCTTATGTTCTTATTGGGTGGTTATAAATAGGAGCTGCCTCGTATGGGCCAATAGGCCTTCTGCAGTTACCTTTGTTCTTATGTTCTCTTTAGTCAGCTGTCTTGGAGCGAGACATGAACCCAGCGATGGGTGATGTAAATGGGGATTTCGATGTAGATTCAATTTATACGTATTTAAGAATATTCTAAACAAAGCACAGGAACGTAGTATACCACACAAATTGAATAGATCGATTACTAATGACCCAAAGTGGATAACAAAGAATTTGAAGAATCTTATAGGTAAAAAGAGAGCCTGGTACAAGAGGATTAAAAATGGGGAGGTCACATTAGAACAGGAATTCGTACAACTAGTTAGAAATGTTAAAAAAGAGATAAGGAAAGCAAAAAGAAACTATGAAGTTCGTATAGCAGGGCAAGCAAAGACAAATCCTAAAGGGTTTTTTCATTTATATCGAACTAAGACTAGGGAAAAGATAGTCCATTAAAAACTGAGACAGGTCAAATACAGATAGTGATGAAGAGATGAGTAGTATTTTTAATAAATATTTTGTATCTGTATTTACTAAAGAGGAACTTAGCAATATGCCT
>WNGS01001046.1:297990-310464 GCA_020271785.1 Procambarus virginalis | reverse complement strand
GAGCATCAGGGTGAAAGAAACTCTGACCATCATTTCTCGCCGGTGCTGGAATCGAACCTGGGCCACAGGATCATGTATCCAGCGGCTATCCACACAGCCACCGCGCCCCTCCACACAGCCACCGCGCGTGTGTGTGTGTGTGTGTACTTACCTAGTTGCCTAGTTGTACTTACCAGTTGTGCTTGCCAGGTTGATCTCTGGCTTTTGGTCCCGCCTCTCAACTGTCAATTAACATACACACAAAGCTGTGTTGGAGTCAGCTCCGCCACATCACTTCCTAATGCATTCCTTTTGTCTACTACTCTCACACTGAAACAAATCTTTCTAACGTCTCTATGGCTCATTTGGGCACTCAATTTCCCCCTTTGTCCCCTAGTGCGTGTGCCCCTTGTGTTAAATAGTCTCTCTGTATCTACCCTATCAATTCCTCTGAGAATCTTGTATGTGGTGATCATGTCCCCTCTAACTCTTCTGTCTCCTGGTTGATACCTGGTTGATGGGATTCTGGAGTTCTTCTACTCCCCAAGCCCGCCCGAGGCCAGACTTGACTTGTGAGAGTTTGGTCCACCAGGCTGTTGCTTGGAGTTGCCCGCAGCCCACATACCCACCACAGCCCGGTTGGTCCGGCACTCCTTGAGGGAAACAATCTAGTTCCCTCTTGAAGATGTCCACGGTTGTTCCTGTAATATTCCTGATGCTCGCTGGTAGGACGTTGAACAACCGCGGACGTTCATACAGTGTTCTCTGATTGTGCCCATGGCACCTCTGCTCTTCACTGGTTCTATTTTGCATTTTCTTCCATGTCGTTCACTCCAGTACGTTGTTATTTTACTGTGCAGATTTGGGACCTGTCCCTCCAGTATTTTCCATGTGTATATTATTTGATATCTCTCTCGTCTCCTTTCTAGTGAGTACATTTTTAGAGCCTTGAGACGATCCCAATAATTTAGGTGTTTTATCTCGTCTATGCATGCCGTATAAGTTCTCTGTATTCCCTCAATTTCAGCAATCTCTCCTGCTCTGAAAAGGGAAGTGAGTACTGAGCAGTACTCAAGACGGGACAACACAAGTGATTTGAAGAGAACAACCATTGTGATGGGATCTCTGGACTTGAAGGTTCTCGTAATCCATCCTATCATTTTTCTGGCTGACGCAATACTTTCTTGGTTATGCTCCCTAAACGTTAGGTCGTCGGACATCATTATTCCCAAATCCTTGACATGCTGTTTTCTTACTATGGGCAGATTCGATTGTGTTTTGTACCCTGTATTATGTTTAAGATCCTCATTTTTGCCGTATCTGAGTACTTGGAATGTATCACCGTTAAACATCATGTTATTTTCTGCTGCCCAATCGAAAATTTTGTTAATATCTGTTTGTAGTTTAACAATGTCTTCAGCAGAGGTAATTTTCATGCTGAATTTTGAATCATCTACTAAGGAAGACACGAAGCTGTGACTTGTGTTTTTGTCTATATCTGATATGAGAATAAGGAACAGCAGTGGTGCAAGGACCTTGAGGTACAGAGCTTTTAACTGCGCTCGGACTCGATTTTACTTGCTTGACTGTTACTCTTTGTGTTCTGTTCGACAGGAAATTGAGTATCCAGCGTCCTTTTTTGCCAGTTATACCCATTGACCTCATTTTGTGTGCAATCACTCCATGGTCACATTTGTCGAATGCCTTTGCAAAATCTGTGTATACGACATCTGCATTATGTTTTTCCTCTAATGCCTCAGTGATTTTGTCATAGTGGTCAAGTAGCTGTGAGAGGCATGATCTTCCTGCTCTAAATCCATGTTGGCCTGGATTGTGGAGGTCATTGGTTTCCATGAATCTAGTGACCTGACTCCTGATCACTCTCTCAAATACTTTTATTGTGTGGGACGTTAGTGCAACTGGTCTATAATTCTTTGCCAATGCTTTGCTACCACCCTTGTGTAGAGGGGCAATGTCTGCTGCTTTAAGCGCATCTGGTATCTCCCCTGTGTCCAAGCTCTTCCTCCACACTATACTGAGTGCATGTGCTACTGGCATTTTGCATTTCTTTATAAATATTGAATTCCATGAGTCTGGACCCGGGGCTGAGTGCATGGGCATATTGTCAATTTCTCTTTCAAAATCTGCCACGCTCGTGTTGATATCAGTTATATTTACAGTGTTTGAGTATCATTCATAAAGAAATGTCCGAATCTTCCACTTTCATGCTGAGTATCGGAGTGCTAAACATGTCCTCATACTGCTTTTTTAGGATGTCACTAATTTCTTTGTCATCCTCAGTGTATGAACCTTCACTAATACGAATAGGTCCAATACTGCAGCGGTTTTTGCTTTTGATTTAGCATATGTGAAGAAATATTTTGGGTTTTTCTTTATTTCTTGAATGGCTTTCTGTTCTAGTTGCCTTTTTTCAGTCTGATAGGAATGCTTCAGTCTCTGTTCGATTTCGTCAATCTTCATGTTTAAAATATTTCTTCTTTGTATGGAGAGTCGTGTCTGCTTAAGCATCTCCGTTAATTTCTTCCTCCTTTTGTAATGTCGTCTGCGTTCTCTTTCTACATTGGACCTCTTTATGGCTTTCCTCAAAGGAACATGTTTCAGACAGACATCATATGCTTCAGAAATCAGTTTTTCTATTCCTTGTGTAGGATTTTTATTTCTTAGAACATTTTCCCATTGAATGTTTGTATGTTCCCTGTTTATTTTCTCCCAGTCTATCCTCTTATTATTAAAATTGAATTTATTGAATAGCCCTTCTCGCTTGTTGTTTCTCTTGGGCCTACTACCGTTATTAATGTTAGTTTGCACTTCAATGAGCTTGTGGTCCGAGTACGTAGTGTCTGAGACAGTAATGTCTCTGATTAGCTCTTCATTGTTCGTGAATATCAGGTCCAGCGTGTTTCCGTTCCTAGTTGGTTCTGTAATCTGCTGACTGAGCGAGAATTTGTCACAGAATCTCAGTAGTTCTCTGACCTGTGGTTGGTTATTTCCAGGTTGACTTCCTGCTATAAGTTATTGTTTACTATTCTCCATTTTAAACTGGGTAGATTGAAGTCTCCAAGGAAGATGATATCTGGTACTGGGTTTGCTAGGTTATCAAGGATATTCTCTATTTTGTGGATCTGTTCAGTGAATTCCTCAACTGATGCATCTGGCGATTTGTATATTAAAATAATAAGTAGATTCATATTTTCTACCTTGATTCCAAGTACCTCTACCACCTCATTGGACGAGTTCAGGAGCTCTGTGCATGCCAGCTCCTCTTTAATATACAGACCTACTCCTCCACTTGACCTAATTACTCTCTCACATCTATATAGATATAATTCGGAATCAGATTTCACTATCCATGTGGTCTTTTGTGTGGGTTTCTGTAAATGCACCAAATATTGAGTTCGATTCTATTAGGAGGCCATTTATGAACTTAACTTTATTTCTTGATTTTGGTTTCAAGCCTTGTATGTTTGCAAATATGAATGATTTCCCACATTGCGTGTCACTTCTGGTGGGCTTTGGTAGTTCTCCCCCCACTCTACCCAGGTCCAGGGTGTGTTGTTTTGGAAGTGATTCGTCCAGTTTTGGTAGTAGGACGGGTGTTGTGTGGTGTAGTACCTGTGTGCTTGTTGATAATTTGTATTCCAGTCTTGTGGGTATCTCCCTTCCCCTCTGTAATCCTGTAGTGGTTCCATCTGACTGTTCCTCTCTCTTATATTTTCTACTCTGTTTCTGCCTTCCTCTAAAAAATTCCAGTAGTGTCATATTGATCTTCCCGTCTATAACGCTATGTACCTCTCACGTGGAATTCCGGACACTGAAGATTGTAGCATTTTTTGTCCCTAATTGAAAATTGACATAATTTAGGGTGAAAGTATCTACACCCTGTTCCAAAACGGCATGTACCCCTCGCCAACATGTTCCTGCATTTTCGAGGATGCAGAAAATTGCATTTTGCTCCTAATTTTCCATATTTGCATATTCCTTTAGCGTAGAATTTGCAAATATGTTCAGGTTTTGCGTTTTTCAAGGTATTTATTCTTGTGTCTGTCTTGTCTACCTCTTTATTGAAGCAATCTCCGTCTTTCGTCCCAATTCCTTCATTTATGCACTCTGTCTCACTGCTGCTCTCATTGTTTATATTACCTGGCTCTGTAATATTGCTGTTATTTTGTACCACAATACCCTCTTCCTCCACACTACTGCTGCGGTTCTCTAAACTATCTGTTCCTGAGTTTTGGTCGTTATCCAATGTTGTCTTTTCCCAGTCCGCATATATCACTGGTAGCTTGTCTGTGAATGATAATCTCTGTGACTCGGGAATGTTTTTCATCAGTTTAGTTATGTTCTCCAACATTAATCTGTCATTTTTGCAAACCCAGTAGATTCCTTGCCTCTTTGTGCATCCTGGAGATAATTCTACACAGCCCAGGTGAAATCTTATGTTACAGATGCAACACTTGAAGCCTACAGTACGTCTTCCCAATACTCCCGAACACTCGCCACACCTCTCCATTGTCTGATGTATTGTATTGTAGCTTCACTGTATGGATCAGTTGTTGATGTCAGTCCTTTTAACTCTTTATAAAATTATATGTATATATTTATGTATTTAACATTTATAATATTATATGTATACCGTATATTTGTAATATTATGTATGTTTACATAAACCTCACGTCTCCTAATAACGTGAGGTTTAATTCCCGTTCTCTTGCCTCGTAGCTCATAATTCCATAAGTGTAGTTACAGGATGAACTACATGAAACTTTGGTAACTACATGGATGAACTTTGGTAACAAAAAGGAATTACATATAGTGTACAAAGATGATTATCATAAGTGGTCGAGTTCCTCCAGCTCCTCAGATGGTGGGCAGGAACCCTGAATACAGTGTACATTTCCCCTATGTATCACCATGCTGAGGCGCTGGAAAAAGAAGCTGGCAACTCTAGGCATTGGGAGGCTGGTGACTGCTTCAAGTGCATTAACAGAGTTCAGGGCTTTTTGTGTGTGGGATTACGCTTACACGCCAAAGAGAGGACCAGGAACTGATCAAACATAGTTGAGGAAATAACCATTACGTATGTAAAACAGTGTGTCTTGATTTAGGTATTCAAGGCCAAAGGCAGATTGATATGTTTTAGAGTGTCAAGGCGGGACGTGGTCTGACGACTAACACATTCAAGCAAGAAGATCCAAGTTTGAGAATAGAATCGGAGAGGCTGTCGGCCACAGAAGGTGCAGGTCCACAGTCGGACGACGAGGGAGATGAGGGAACCAGAGCAAGGTATGGGCCAGCTCTAACGATTGTGTACAGTCGAACTTTTGTGGGTGTGTGAATAGATGAGTAATGACAGACTAACCCTGGGGATGGTCTTATGTGATTCTTGGTGGGAGTTTAGGATGTTTGAGCGAGGTATGGACTGGCTTGGGTCTATACCATGGACTAACCAGTGAAAAGTATAGACCGGTTAAAGTGGACTAAATACCCAGTTTTGTACTGCCCGGAAAACAAACTCAGGATCCTCAATTACAAGTCGAGAACATAGTCACAGTGCTGTCGGGACCAAAACGTTATCGGGCCTGTCCGGGAGTTGAACCCGGGCCTCTCGCTTCCTAAGCGAGAATCATACCACTAGACTAACAGGCCTATATATATAAATATATCGGATCATGTATTTCTTCCAAAAAGGGTCAATGATGCTCCAGAAAAACATTTAAGCAAGGCATAATTTTCTTTTGTTTGGCAATGTTTGCCTCACCGTACCTCCAAGGAGGGACAAATCACTTGCATTCTCGGTCATTAGGGCGATAAATGAATACCCAAGGGTTGATATCCTAGTTCGCCTGCCTCCTCGAGCTAAACACACCCTTCTCGGAAATGGCATGAACAACACATCGGAAATGTACAAAAGCAGAGCACAAATCTCCAAGAAAATTGAAAAGGGAAATTACCTCAAGTGCTACTCGAGTCCTCACCAGTGACAATAAAATTGTTGCTAGAAACTCTGCCACAGCACGAGCCCAGCAAGGCAAGCACCCACCCAAAGCCCCACGAGACGACAACATCGTACCGCCACCAGCCGGGACCAGTAAACACCCATTAACTGTTGGTGAACCTGAGGTCTACAAAGCAGCTTTGTCTTTTCCACCTGGGTCAGCAGGCGGCTTTACAGGATTAAAACCTCAACCCATAAAGCAAATGTTAAATCCCACGGTTAGTGATGCTGCAGAAGATCTTTTGGAACTCACAAGGTTCATCAATGCGTGCCAGGCTGGTAGTATACCTGAGGTCATCAGGCCCCTCTTTTTTGGTGCCTCCCAAACATATGCTCTCAACAAGAAGGATGAGGGGGAATCAGGCCATTCCCAGTTGGCAACACTCTCCGACGCCTGGTTGCCATGGTTGCCACGAGGCTTGTCAGCCAGCAAGCGGCTGAAATGTGGAAACCAATTCAGCTAGGATTTCGTATTCCCCAAGGGTATGAAGCGGCTGCTCATGCAGCACGAGCATACATAACCAACAATTATGACTAAAAGGCCTTGCTCAAACTGAACTTTAAAAATTCCTTTAACATAGTCAGAAGAGATGCAGTGCTCTGTGTTACACATCGCCATTTCCGGCCCCTCTACCCGTTCATTCCGTCTTGCTACAGTGGGGAATCAAAATTGTCTTGGCAATCACGAAATCAGACGACGAAAAGGTGTTGAGCAAGGTGATCCTCTAGATCCTGTTCTTTTTCTGCTTAGTCTTAAAATCACCGAAAGCTTGTCCAGTGAGTTCAACATCTGGTTTTTGGATGATGGAACTACAGCTGGAACCCTAGAACACCTCTTTAAAGACATCACAAAAATAAAGGAGCAAGAAGTAAGTCTGGGTCTCTTTCTAAACCCTCCCAAGTGTGTAGTAGTCTCTTCCAACCCAGACATCATAGCTAAATGAGGTTATAGCATACGAGGCAGCATACAAAACACGATCCTCACCGAACCGGTGGCGACCATCCACATCTTAAACTTAAGACACAAATCAAGGTAAATGTGTCTGATTTCTTGATCATATGGCGTAGTTAAGCTCTGTGTTCAGTGTGACAAATCTACAACGAGCCATTATACGAGTTCGCAGGTCGGCATTCAATCCACCACAATCCAATTGGTTCACGAATGTTCCTTTCGTCCATCAAATTTCAAATCCTTGTCCTCATGGTGGCGTTGCGCGTTCTCGTGAAAATAGCTTGACATTATCTAATAATAGTGGCATTAATTAGCTGATCCTATGATCAACTCTTAGAACGTTAATTAATAAGGCGTATTATAGGCTGTCAGACTGTTACAGTCACCAGGTACTGTCGCGCCAGTTGATACTAAAGGGCATGCACCTATAACATTTAGCCGGAGGTAAACTTTTGACGGGATCTATTCTGAAATTGAACACGACAAACTGCAGAAAGTAAACTGGAAAAGTGTTTGTAGGCAGACTCGCCTCACAACAGTCCTCCTTCGAGATAAATGGAACGGGGAAAGTAAGGACTCGGGGAGGAACACATTGTGAGTTGGAAAAGGTGTGGAACACAGTTTAAACTAGACTATGTAAGGAACACATAGAGAACATTGGTTTGGTGAGGTAAGACCCCACCCTAGCTAGCCTCGCCTCACGTGACTCTCTCATCCCTATCTTCTCTTTTGATAGTAGGTGTATTTTGCATGAAGGATTTATCCTCCCGATGACTGCACCAGTATAGATTTTGGGAGAGGCGTTTTGTTGAGGATGATAAGAGTTTCAAAGGTGCTTGTTGCGTTGTGCTGTAGATAGAGGAGCGGCGACTAAAACAGAGGTGGATGTTAGAGGGAAATTTGCCGCACCGTAGGGCGGTATATTGAGTTTATGACGTCTGAGATCCGGTGTTGCCACGAGGCATTTGTTTAGTGTTTAGCTGTTGGTGGCGCCAGGTATAAATGTGGCACGGGTCAGATGTGACCCAATTTGTTGGTCGACTGGAGATATTTAGCCAGTGTTTTGACTATTTGGTATTTTCTTGTAACGAGTGGTCACCACCTCATAATATATGCTCGATGGTAAAAGGTATTTCAAGTGAGATAAGTACTTGTTTGAAATTTACTCTGGCACTATGATGTCGGAAGCAATGAAGGAGATAGTGTTCGATTGTTTCAGGCACCTGACAGTAGATGCAGAGTTCGCTGATATGTGTTTCTGTACTTAGAGCGGTGTGCTGCCAGTTTGGTGTGTCCAGCCTTATCTGGTCATCGTTATATAATTTCTCTGCTTTTATATCTGACATGTTTCTAAGTTTCCCATTTCTTTTTAATGGACCCATAGTACAAAGGTGAGCATCACGTTTTCCATTTCGTCGCAAAATCTTGGATGATGGTATTTTGAAGGCTCCTTTACGTGCAACATGGGGAATTGGAAGACGGGTAATGTGAGGTGTGTTGTGTATTGCTTTGGCTAGTTGATCTACTAGTTCATTAGGAGAATACCACAATGCGCTGGGACCCATTTGATAGAGGTGTTATAACCTTTCAATGGATGTTCATGAAGAAGTTGAAGACATGGGTAAACAAAGTCTTTGCACGTTGCTGAAGAGTTCGTAATTACTTAAAGCGCACTCTTGGCTCATGCCTATGACGACATCGCGATACTTCTCTGGTGACACCCCAGCAAGCCGCTATTGACAAACTACCATGCCTTAAGTGTCACAATACTGCATGTTTAGGCGACACACGAGGCATGTGGCAGTGTGCCTCACGAGGCATGTGGCAGTTGTGCCTCACGAGGCATGTGGCAGTGTGCCTCACGAGGCATGTGGCAGTGTGCCTCACGAGGCATGTGGCAGTGTGCCTCACGAGGCATGTGGCAGTGTGCCTCACGAGGCATGTGGCAGTGTGCCTCACGAGGCATGTGGCAGTGTGCCTCACGAGGCATGTGGCAGTGTGCCTCACGAGGCATGTGGCAGTGTGCTCACGAGGAATGTGGCAGTGTGCCTCACGAGGCATGGCAGTGTGCCTCACGAGGCATGTGGCAGTGTGCCTCACGAGCATGTGGCAGTGTGCCTCACGAGGCATGTGGCAGTGTGCCTCACGAGGCATGTGGCAGTGTGCCTCACGGGAGCATTGGCAGTTGCCTCACGAGGCATGTGGCAGTGTGCCTCACGAGGCATGTGGCAGTGCCTCACAAGGCATGTGGCAGTGTGCCTCACGAGGCATGTGGCAGTGTGCCTCACGAGGCATGTGGCAGTGTGCCTCACNTAATGGTTGCCATGTTGTTCCTATCAAACTCCTGTCTTGGTCTTCTGTCATTTAAGGGAGGGTTGTACATGACTGCCACTATTATCTTAGGTCCACCCATTGTTATAGTTCCTGTTATGTAATCTCTGAATCCGTCACAGCCCGGAATTTCCATCTCATCAAAACTCCAGTCCTTCCTTATCAGCAGGGCCATGTGTGTGTGTGGTGTGTGTGTGTGTGCGTGTGAGTACTCACCTAGTTGTACTCACCTAGTTGTGTTTGCGGGGGTTGAGCTCTGGCTCTTTGGTCCCGCCTCTCAACCGTCAATCAACAGGTGAACAGATTCCTGAGCCTATTGGGCTCTATCATATCTACACTTGAAACTGTGTATGGAGTCAGCCTCCACCACAACACTTCCTGATGCATTCCATTTGTCAAAAACTCTGACAATAAAAAAGTTCTTTCTAATATCCCTGTGGCTCATTTGGGCACTCAGTTTCCACCTGTGTCCCCTTGTGCGTGTTCCCCTTGTGTTAAATAGCCTGTCTTTATCTACCCTATCAAATCCCTTCAGAATCTTGAATGTGGTGATCATGTCCCCCCTAACTCTTCTTTCTTGCAGCGAAGTGAGGTTTAATTCCCGAAGTCTCTCCTCGTAGCTCATACCTCTCAGCTCGGGTACTAGTCTGGTGGCAAACCTTTGAACCTTTTCCAGTTTAGTCTTATCCTTGACTAGATATGGACTCCATGCTGGGGCTGCATATTCCAGGATTGGCCTGACATTTGTGGTATACAAAGTTCAGAATGATTCCTTACACAAGTTTCTGAATGCCGTTCGTATGTTGGCCAGCCTAGCATATGCCGCTGATGTTATCCTCTTGATATGGGCTGCAGGAGACAGGTCTGGCGTGATATCAACCCCCAAGTCTTTTTCTTTCTCTGATTCCTGAAGAATTTCCTCTTCCAGATGATACCTTGTTTTTGGCCTCCTGCTCCCTACACCTATCATCATTACATTACATTTGGTTGGGTTAAACTCTAACAACCATTTGTTCGACCATTCCTTCAGCTTGTCTAGGTCTTCTTGAAGCCTCAAACAGTCCTATTCTGTTTTAATCCTTCAAGATAGATAGGTAGATAGATAGATAGATAGAAACAAGATAGGGCCGAGTACAGTGCCGGGTGGGACTCCACTGGTGACTTCACGCCAATCGGAGGTCTCACCCCTCTCCGTAACTCTCTGCTTCCTATTGCTTAGGTACTCCCTTATCCACTGGAGCACCTTACCAGCTACACCTGCCTGTCTCTCCAGCTTATGTACCAGCCTCTTATGCGATTCTATGTCAAAGGCTTTCCGACAATCCAAGAAAATGCAGTCCGCCCAGCCCTCTCTTTCTTGCTTAATCTTTGTCACCACCTAGTTGTGTTTGCGGGGGTTGAGCTCTGGCTCTTTGGTCCTGCCTTTCAACCGTCAATCAACAGCTGTACAGATTCCTGAGCCTATTGGGCTCTATCATGTCTACACTCGAAACTGTGTATGAGTTAGCCTCCACCACATCACTTCCTAATGCATTCATTAGTGTGTGTGTGTGTGTGTGTGTGTGTGTGTGTGTGTGTGTGTGTGTGGTGTGTGTGTGTGTGTGTGTGTGTGTGTGTGTGTGTGTGTGTGTGTGTGTGTGTGTGTGTGTGTCTGTGTCTGCATAAGCGAGCTATTAGCTCTTGGACCCCGCCTGTCTACCCAGTTTATATTTTCACTATTATGGATACTACATATAATTCTCTATAACACACTCACACATCCCCAGGAAGCAGCCCGTGACAGCTGCCTAACTCTCAGGTACCTATTTACTGCTAGGTCAACAGGTGCATCAGGGTGAAAGAAACTCAGCCCATTTGTTTCTGCCTGTGCAGAGGATCGAACTCGGACTCTTAGAACCACGACCCCAGAGCGCTGTTCACTCAGCCGCGAGGCACCAAAAAGAAATATAGCCTAAGCGCTTCCGTCCAGTAGCAGGAATTGAATCCACGATCAAGGTGCGTAAAATTAATAATTTTATGAACGCTCACTGGAAGTTTTCCTATTAATAAACATTTTCGAGTCATTTACAGAGTGAAAGCGACGTTCAACTAAACAACAATCCCCAGCGGGATTCGAACCTGCGAAATATGGATTAGAAGTCCAGCGCGCTATCCACTGCGCCATGAGGACGATTATCCACTGTGCCATGTGTGTTTCACATCCATATCCACTCAACTAGTTCACCTAGTTGTGCTCACCTAGTTGTACTTGCGGGGGTTGATCTCTGGCTCTTTGGTCCCGCCTCTCAACTGTCAATTATGTACTGAGGTACATAATTGCCTCTCAACTGATGTATAGGTTCCGGAGACTATGGGCTCTATCATATCTACTTTTGAAGCTGTGTATGGAGTCTGACTCCACCACATCACTTCCTAATGCATTCCAATTGTCAACCACTCTGACACTTAAAAAGTGTTTTCTAATATCTCTGTGGCTCATTTGAGTACTCATTTTTCACCTGTGTCCCCTAGTGCGTGTGCCCCTTGTATTAAATGGCCTGTCTTTATCTACCCTACCAATTCATTTGAGAATCTGTATTTGTGATCATTTGCCCCCTAACTCATCTGTCTTCTAGCGACGTGAGGTTTAATTCCCGTAGTCTCTCCTCGTTGCTCATATCTCTCACTTCAGGTACTAGTCTGGTGGCAAACCTTCGAACCTTTTCCGTTTTCATATTTTGCTTGACTAGATATGGACTCCATGCTGGAGCTGCATACTCCAGTATTGGTCTGACATATGTGGCATACAAAGTTCTGAATTATTCCTTACACAAGATTCTAAAGGCTGTTCTTATGTTGGGCATCCTGGCATATGCTGCTGATGTTATCCACTTGAAATGGGTTTCATGGGACAGGTCTGGCATGATATTAACCCCCCCCCCCAAATCTTTCTCTCTCTCTCTCTCTCTCCTCTCTGACACTTGAAGAACATCATCTCCCAAATGATACCTTGTATCTGGTCTCTGGCTCCCTACACTTATCTTCATTACTTTACATTTGCTTGGGTTAAACTCTAACAACCATTTGTTCGACCATTTCTTCAGTTTGTCCAGGTCTTCTTGAAGCCTCAAGCAGTCCCCATCTGTCTTAATGCTGCTCATAATTTTGGCATCATCAAAAACCTTGAGAGGAATGAGTCTATACTTTCCGGGAGATC
>WNGS01001046.1:250405-260612 GCA_020271785.1 Procambarus virginalis | reverse complement strand
AAACCTTGAGATTCTTCATGTGTGTGTGTGTGTGTGTGTGTGTGTGTGTACTCACTTAGTTGTACTCGCCTAGTTGTCCTTGCAGAGATTGAGCTCTGGCTCCCTGGTCCCGCTTCTCAATCGTCAATAAACTGATGTACAGATTCCGGATCCTACTGGGTTCTATCACATCAACATTTGAACATATCTACATGTGTGTGTGTGTGTGTGTGTGTGTGTGTGTGTGTGTGTGTGTGTGTGTGTGTGTGTGTGTGTGTGTGTGTGTGTGTGTGTGTGTGTGTGTGTACTCACCTATTTGTGCTGCGGGGGTTGAGCTTTGGCTCTTATAACACGCCTCTCAACCGTCAATATACTGGTGCACAGATTCCTGAGCCTACTGGGCATCTATCCTATCTACATTTAAAATTGTGTATGAAGTCAGCTTCATCAGTGCCCAATGCATTCCACCTGTTAACTACTCTGACACTGAAAAAGTTCTTTCTGGCGTCCCTATGACTCATTTAGGTACTCAGTTTCCACCTGTGTCCCCTTGTTTGCGTACCTCCAGTGTTGAATAGTTTGTCTTTGTCTCCCCTGTCAATTCTCTGAGAATTTTGTAGGTTGTGATCATGTCTCCCCCTTACTCTTCTGTCTTCCAGTGTCGTAAGGTGCATTTCCCGCAGCTTTCTCGTAACTCATGCCTCTTAGTTCTGGGACTAATCTAGTGGCATATCTCTGAACTTTTTTTGTCCAGCTTCGTCTTGTGCTTGACAAGGTACGAGCTTCATGCTGGCGCCGCATACTTCAGGATTGGTGATTATCGTTTTAGGTATGTGTGTGTGTAATTACCTAAGTATAGTTACAGGATGAGAGCTACACTCGTGGTGTCCCGTTTTCCCAGCACTCTTTGTCAAATATCGCTTTGAAACTACTAACGGTCTTGTTCCACCACCTTCTCACCTTACTTGTTCCAACCGTCTACCACTCTGTTTGCGAAAGTGGATTTGCTTATATATCTTCGGCATCTGTGTTTAGCTAGTTTAAACCTATGACCTCTTGTTCTTGAAGTTCCGGGTCTCAGGAAATCTTCCCTATCAATAATATAGTGAGTGTGTGTGTGTGTGTATGTATTAACCTAGTTGTGTTTGCGGGGGTTGAGCTCTGCTCTTTCGGGCCGCCTCTCAACTGTCAATCAACTGTTACTAACTACTATTTATTTTTTCTCTCTCTCTCTCTCCCCACACCACACACACACACACTCACCCCAGGAAGCAGCCCGTGACAGCTGACTAACTCTCAGGTACCTATTTACTGCTAGGAAACAGGGGCATAGGGTGGAAAGAAACTCTGCCCATCGTTTCTCGCCGGCGCCCGGGATCGAACCCGGGACCACAGGATCACGTGCAAGCGTGCTGTCCGCTCGGCCACCGGATCCACCGGCCGTTCAAAGTTCTGATATATGTGTACTCACCTAGTTGTACTCACCTAGTTGTGTTTGCGGGGTTGACCTCTGGCTCTTTGGTCCCGCCTCTCAACCCGTCAATCAACAGGTGTACAGATTCCTGAGCCTATTGGGCTCTTCATATCTACACTTGAAGCTGTGTATGGAGTCAGCCTCCACCACATCACTTGCTAATGCATTCCAATTGTCAACCACTCTGACACTAAAAAAGTTCTTTCTAATATCTCTGTGGCTCATTTGGGCACTCAGTTTCCACCTGTGTCCCCTTGTGCGTGTGCCCCTTGTGTTAAATAGCCTGTCTTTATCTATCCTATCAATTCCCTTCGGAATCTTAAATGTGGTGATCATGTCCCCCCCTAACTCTTCTGTCTTCCAGCGAAGTGAGGTTTAATTCCCGTAGTCTCTCCTCGTAGCTCATACCTCTCAGCTCGGGCACTAGTCTGGTGGCAACCTTTTGAACCTTTTCCAGTTTAGTCTTATCCTTGACTAGACATGGACTCCATGCTGGAGCTGCATACTCCAGGATTGGCCTGACATATGTGGTATACAAAGTTCTGAATGATTCTTTACACAAGTTTCTGAATGCCGTTCGTATGTTGGCCAGCCTGGCATATGCCGCTGATGTTATCCTCTTGATATGTGCTGCAGGAGACAGGTCTGGCGTGATATCAACCCCCAAGTCTTCTTCTTTCTCTGATTCCTGAAGAATTTCCTCTCCCAGATGATACCTTGTATCTGCCCTCCTGCTCCCTACACCTATCATCATTACATTACATTTGGTTGGGTTAAACTCTAACAACCATTTGTTCGACCATTCCTTCAGCTTGTCTAGGTCTTCTTGAAGCCTCAAACAGTCCTCTTCTGTTTTAATCCTTCTCATAATTTTGGCATCGTCTGCAAACATTGAGAGAAATGAATCGATACCCTCCGGGAGATCATTTACATATATCAGAAACAAGATAGGACCGAGTATAGAGCCCTGTGGAACTCCACTGGTGACTTCACGCCAATCGGAGGTCTTACCCTTCACCGTAACTCTCTGCTTCCTATTGCTTAGGAGCACTTATCCACTGGAGCACCTTACCAGCTACACCTGCCTGTCTCTCCAGCTTATGTACCAGGCTCTTATGCGGTAATGTGTCAAAGGCTTTCCGACAATCCAAGAAAATGCAGTCCGCCCAGCCCTCTCTTTCTTGCTTAAGGGGGCGTTTGAAACCCATATTAAAATTTGTTCAATGTCAACCAATATTATTTGATTAGTTGTATATGAAAAGGGCTGAAATTGTCCCAAGTTTCAGTACTGCAGCGTAAATAGAAAGATAGTTTTTTTTCAACGTTTTTTACACATTTTGAAGTCTACACTTCTTCACACACGTTTCAGATATAATTATTCTGTGACCCTTTTCTGACACATTGGCATATAATAAAGGATTGCAAGTAAAAGAATTTCCAAAACATCTTTAGTTTTCCTAATACAAATGTTCAAAGTTCCCCCCAAAAAATTATGCAAATATGGCATGTTTATTGCTATTATAAAATCAATAAATTAACTTAGAGAAACATGAATACTTGCACATGTAGAGAGATGCCCTCCATTATATACTGTGTAAGTTTCATGTAAATTGAATAAAAAATGAAAAAGTTTTGTAAACGTTTGTGTCAATTGAAAAAAAAAACAGAAATTAATAAAGTCTAAGGTTCTAAAATCTGTGGCTGAGGTTGACATCAACCAATTTTCTCCAAAATTGGCATCCTTACAGATAGGCTTACGTACAGTAAGGTCTGTAAGTTTGATGCAAATCGCCCCAAAAAAAATGAAAAAAAAAATTTAAAAAATAAAAAAAAAGAAAATCCTTTTTTTTTTCTCTTAAATTTTTTTCCAATTAAACTAATTATAATATTTGTTTAATATATGCTATTGTGATAGCAAAGAGTCATAGCTATGATTTCAGTTGACACTTTTGATTCATAATCAGTTTTGACCATTTTGGCATAATTTTCACAACTACTTCAATATTTTTTTCTCCCTTCCTATTTATGCTACGATGCTGAAACTTGGACCAGATGAAACACTTTTCATATAGAACTTGTCAAAAAAGTTTGATTGAAATCGAACGAGTTTTCATTTTTGGCATTTTTGGAGCCAAACTGGATTGGAATGCCCCCTTAATCTTTGTCACCTGATCGTAGAATTCTATCAAGCCTGTAAGGCAAGATTTACCCTCCCTGAACCCATGTTGGCGATTTGTCACGAAGTCCCTTCTCTCCAGATGTGTTACCAGGTTTTTTCTCACGATCTTCTCCATCACCTTGCATGGTATACAAGTCAAGGACACTGGCCTGTAGTTCAGTGCCTCTTACCTGTCGCCCTTTTTGTATATTGGGACCACATTCGCCGTCTTCCATATTTCTGGTAGGTCTCCCATCTCCAGTGACTTACTATACACTATGGAGAGTGGCAAGCAAAGTGCCTCTGCACACTCTTTCAGTATCCAAGGTGAGATCCCGTCTGGCCCTTTCTAACATCCAGATCCAGCAGGTGTCTCTTGACCTCCTCTCTCGTAATTTTGAACTCTACCAAGGCCGCCTGGTTTACCTCCCTTTCTCCTAGCACAGTGACCTCACCTTGTTCTATTGTGAAGACCTCCTGGAACCTCTTGTTGAGTTCTTCACACACCTCTTTGTCATTCTCTGTATACCTGTCCTCGCCTGTTCTAAGTTTCAATACCTGTTCTTTCACTGTTGTTTTCCTTCCGATGTAACTGTGGAGTAGCTTTGGTTTGGTCTTGGCTTTGTTTGCAACATCATTTTCAAAACTTTTCTCTGCTTCTCTTCTCACCCTGACGTACTCATTCCTGGTTCTCTGGTATCTCTGTCTGCTTTCTGGTGTTCTGTTATTCCGGAAGTTCCTCCACGCCCTTTTGTTCAGTTTCTTCGCTTCCATAGATGCCCTATTATACCATGGATTCTTCTGTTGCTTCTCGGATTTTTTTCATTTGGGCCGGGATGAACCCGTTTACTGCCACCTGACACTTTTGGGTAACATATTCCATCATACCCTGTACAGACTTATCTCTGAAGTCTGTGTCCCAAGGTATTTCACTTAGGAATCTTCTCATCTGTTCATAATTCCCTTTGCGGTATGCCAGCCTTTTGATTCCTAGTTCTTTTTTTGGGGGAGATAATTCCTAGCTCTACCAGGTACTCAAAGTTCAATACACTGTGGTCTCTCATTCCCAAGGGTGCTTCCATCTTAACTTCACTTATATCCTACTCATTTAGGGTAAATATCAAATCATGCATTGCTGGTTCATCTTCTCCTCTCATTCTTGTTGGATCCTTGACGTGCTGGCTTAGAAAGTTTCTTGTTGTCACGTCCAGCAGCTTAGCTCTCCATGTTTCTGGTCCTCCATGCGGGTCTCTGTTCTCCCAATCTATCTTCCCATTGTTGAAGTCTCCCATGATTAGTAGTCCAGATCCATTGCTGCTAGCAACAGAAGCTGCTCTTTCTATTATGTTAATGGTGGCCATGTTGTTTCTATCATATTCCTGTGTGTATGTGTGTGTGTGTGTGTGTGTGTGTGTGTGTGTGTGTGTGTGTGTGTGTGTGTGTGTGTGTGTGTGTGTGTGTGTGTGTGTGTGTGTGTGTGGTGTTGTACTCACCTAATTGTGCTTGCGGGGGTTGAGCTTTGGCTCTTTGGTCCCGCCTCTCAACTGTCAATCAACAGGTGTACAGATTCCTGAGCCTACTGGGCTCTATCATATCTACACTTGAAACTGTGTATGGAGTCAGCCTCCACCACATCACTGCCTAATGCATTCCATTTATTAACTACTCTGACACTGAAAAAATTCTTTCTAACGTCTCTGTGGCTCATCTGGGTACTAAGTTTCCACCTGTGTCCCCTTGTTCGTGTCCCACCCGTGGTGAAGAGTTTGTCTTTGTCCGCCCTGTCAATTCCCCTGAGAATTTTGTAGGTGGTTATCATGTCTCCCCTTACTCTTCTGTTTTCCAGGGATGTGAGGTTCAGCTCCTTTAGCCTTTCCTCGTAGCTCAATCCTCTCAGTTCCGGGACGAGCCTGGTGGCATACCGCTGAATCTTCTCTAACTTTGTCTTGTGTTTAACTAGGTATGGACTCCAGGCTGGAGCTGCATACTCCAGGATTGGTCTTACATAAGTGGTATACAGGGTTCTGAAAGATTCCTTACACAAATTTCTAAAGGCAGTTCTTATGTTGGCCAGTCTAGCATATGCCGCTGATGATATTCTTTTGATGTGGGCTTCTGGGGACAGGTTCGGTGTGATATCAACCCCCAGATCTTTCTCTCTATTTGACTCTTGTAGGATTTCCCCTCCCAAATGATACCTTGTGTTCAGCCTCCTGCTCCCTTCTCCTAATTTCATCACCTTACACTTTCCCGAGTTGAACTTTAGCAGCCATTTTCTAGACCATTCCTCCAGTTTATCCAGGTCATCCTGTAGTCTCTGTCTATCTTCATCCGTCTTGATTCTTCTCATAATTTTTGCATCATCAGCAAACATTGAGAGGAATGAGTCTATACCCTCCGGAAGATCGTTCACATATATTAGAAACAGGATGGGTCCAAGTACTGAGCCCTGTGGGACTCCGCTGGTGACATCTCGCCACTCTGATGTCTCCCCCCTCACCGTTACTCGCTGTTTCCTGTTGCTTAAGTACTCCCTTATCCACTGGAGCACCTTCCCTTTTACTCCTGCCTGTTGCTCCAACTTTTTAACAGCCTTTTGTGCGGTACTGTGTCAAAGGCTTTTTGGCAATCCAGGAAAATGCAGTCGGCCCACCCTTCTCTTTCCTGCCTAATTTTTGTTGCTTGGTCATAAAATTCTATTAAACCTGTGAGGCACGATTTACCATCCCTGAACCCATGTTGGTGGTGCGTTACAAAGTTATTTCCCTCTAGATGCTCTACGAGCCTTTTCCTCACGATCTTCTCCATTACCTTGCATGGTATACAAGTTAAGGAAACTGGCCTGTAATTCAGTGCCTCTTGCCTGTCACCCTTTTTGTATATTGGGACCACGTTAGCTGTCTTCCAACTTTCTGGTAAGTCTCCTGTTTCCAGTGACCTGTTATACACCATAGAGAGTGGCACACTTAGTGCTTCTGCACCTTCCTTTAGTATCCATGGTGAGATTCTGTCAGGCCCAACAGCCTTTGTCACATCCAGCTCCAGCAGACACCTTTTGACCTCATCACTGGTGAGGTCAAATTCCTCCAAGGTTGCTTGGTTTGCCACCTCCTCATTTAGTGCAGGGGCTTCTCCTTGTTCTATTGTGAAGACCTCCTGGAATCTCTTGTTGAGTTCTTCACACACCTCCTTGTCATTCTCTGTGTATCTGTTCTCCGCTTTTCGCAGCTTCATCACTTGTTCTTTCACTGCTGTTTTCCTCCTGATGTGGCTGTGGAGCAGCTTTGGTTGGGTCTTGGCTTTACTCGCGATGTCATTTTCAAACTGTCTCTCTGCTTCTCTCCTCACTCTGAGGTACTCATTTCTGGCCCTCTGGTATCTCTCCCTGCTCTCTGGTGTTCTGTTATTTCTGTAATTTCTCCATGTTCTTTTACTCAGTTGCTTCGCTACCTTGCATTCCTGGTTGAACCATGGGTTTTTCTGTTGTTTTTCGTTTTTCTCCTTTTGGACAGGGATAAACCTGTCTGCAGCTTCCTGGCACTTCTGGGTGACAAAATCCATCATGACCTGCACATTCTTGTCTCTAAGTTCTGTTTCCCATGGTATTCCTCTGAGGAAGCTCCTCATCTCTTCATATTTTCCTCTTCGGTAATTCAGTCTTTTTCCCTCCACTCCCATCCTTGGATAGGTTATCCCTACCTCCACCAAGTACTCAAAGGTCAGTACACTGTGGTCACTCATTCCTATGGGGGCTTCCACTTTGACTTCCCTTATTTCTGACTCATTCAGGGTGAATATCAAGTCGAGTCTAGCTGGTTCATCATTGCCTCTCACTCTTGTGGGTTCCTTGACATGCTGGCTCAGAAAATTCCTTGTTGCCACTTCCAAGAGTTTAGCTCTCCACGTATCTGCACCACCATGTGGGTCCCCATTCTCCCAGTCTATCTTTCCATGGTTGAAATCGCCCATGATTAAGAGTCTGGAGCCATTCCTGCAGGCAACTGAAGCTGCTCTCTCTATTATATTAATGGTTGCCATGTTGTTCCTATCAAACTCCTGTCTTGGTCTTCTGTCATTTAAGGGAGGGTTGTACATGACTGCCACTATTATCTTAGGTCCACCCATTGTTATAGTTCCTGTTATGTAATCTCTGAATCCGTCACAGCCCGGAATTTCCATCTCATCAAAACTCCAGTCCTTCCTTATCAGCAGGGCCATGTGTGTGTGTGTGTTGTGTGTGTGTGGTGTGTGTGTGTGTGTGTGTGTGTGTGTGTGTGTGTGTGTGGTGTGTGTGTGTGTGTGTGTGTGTGTGTGTGTGTGCGTGTGAGTACTCACCTAGTTGTACTCACCTAGTTGTGTTTGCGGGGGTTGAGCTCTGGCTCTTTGGTCCCGCCTCTCAACCGTCAATCAACAGGTGAACAGATTCCTGAGCCTATTGGGCTCTATCATATCTACACTTGAAACTGTGTATGGAGTCAGCCTCCACCACAACACTTCCTGATGCATTCCATTTGTCAAAAACTCTGACAATAAAAAAGTTCTTTCTAATATCCCTGTGGCTCATTTGGGCACTCAGTTTCCACCTGTGTCCCCTTGTGCGTGTTCCCCTTGTGTTAAATAGCCTGTCTTTATCTACCCTATCAAATCCCTTCAGAATCTTGAATGTGGTGATCATGTCCCCCCTAACTCTTCTTTCTTGCAGCGAAGTGAGGTTTAATTCCCGAAGTCTCTCCTCGTAGCTCATACCTCTCAGCTCGGGTACTAGTCTGGTGGCAAACCTTTGAACCTTTTCCAGTTTAGTCTTATCCTTGACTAGATATGGACTCCATGCTGGGGCTGCATATTCCAGGATTGGCCTGACATTTGTGGTATACAAAGTTCAGAATGATTCCTTACACAAGTTTCTGAATGCCGTTCGTATGTTGGCCAGCCTAGCATATGCCGCTGATGTTATCCTCTTGATATGGGCTGCAGGAGACAAGTCTGGCGTGATATCAACCCCCAAGTCTTTTTCTTTCTCTGATTCCTGAAGAATTTCCTCTTCCAGATGATACCTTGTTTTTGGCCTCCTGCTCCCTACACCTATCATCATTACATTACATTTGGTTGGGTTAAACTCTAACAACCATTTGTTCGACCATTCCTTCAGCTTGTCTAAGTCTTCTTGAAGCCTCAAACAGTCCTATTCTGTTTTAATCCTTCAAGATAGATAGGTAGATAGATAGATAGATAGAAACAAGATAGGGCCGAGTACAGAGCCGGGTGGGACTCCACTGGTGACTTCACGCCAATCGGAGGTCTCACCCCGCTCCGTAACTCTCTGCTTCCTATTGCTTAGGTACTCCCTTATCCACTGGAGCACCTTACCAGCTACACCTGCCTGTCTCTCCAGCTTATGTACCAGCCTCTTATGCGATTCTATGTCAAAGGCTTTCCGACAATCCAAGAAAATGCAGTCCGCCCAGCCCTCTCTTTCTTGCTTAATCTTTGTCACCACCTAGTTGTGTTTGCGGGGGTTGAGCTCTGGCTCTTTGGTCCTGCCTCTCAACCGTCAATCAACAGCTGTACAGATTCCTGAGCCTATTGGGCTCTATCATGTCTACACTTGAAACTGTGTATGAGTTAGCCTCCACCACATCACTTCCTAATGCATTCCATTAGTGTGTGTGTGTGTGTGTGTGTGTGTGTGTGTGTGTGTGTGTGTGTGTGTGTGTGTGTGTGTGTGTGTGTGTGTGTGTGTGTGTGTGTGTGTGTGTCTGTGTCTGCATAAGCGAGCTATTAGCTCTTGGACCCCGCCTGTCTACCCAGTTTATATTTTCACTATTATGGATACTACATATAATTCTCTATAACACACTCACACATCCCCAGGAAGCAGCCCGTGACAGCTGCCTAACTCTCAGGTACCTATTTACTGCTAGGTCAACAGGGGCATCAGGGTGAAAGAAACTCAGCCCATTTGTTTCTGCCTGTGCAGAGGATCGAACTCGGACTCTTAGAACCACGACCCCAGAGCGCTGTTCACTCAGCCGCGAGGCACCAAAAAGAAATATAGCCTAAGCGCTTCCGTCCAGTAGCAGGAATTGAATCCACGATCAAGGTGCGTAAAATTAATAATTTTATGAACGCTCACTGGAAGTTTTCCTATTAATAAACATTTTCGAGTCATTTACAGAGTGAAAGCGACGTTCAACTAAACAACAATCCCCAGCGGGATTCGAACCTGCAAAATATGGATTAGAAGTCCAGCGCGCTATCCACTGCGCCATGAGGACGATTATCCACTGTGCCATGTGTGTTTCACATCCATATCCACTCAACTAGTTCACCTAGTTGTACTTGCGGGGGTTGATCTCTGGCTCTTTGGTCCCGCCTCTCAACTGTCAATTATGTACTGAGGTACATAATTGCCTCTGAACTGATGTATAGGTTCCGGAGACTATGGGCTCTATCATATCTACTTTTGAAGCTGTGTATGGAGTCTGACTCCACCACATCACTTCCTAATGCATTCCAATTGTCAACCACTCTGACACTTAAAAAGTGTTTTCTAATATCTCTGTGGCTCATTTGAGTACTCATTTTCACCTGTGTCC
>WNGS01001046.1:235537-249405 GCA_020271785.1 Procambarus virginalis | reverse complement strand
GTTTCAATAAAGAAATTTAATGAAAAGTGTGTTCAATGTCGTAACTTCTTGAAAGGTATTGATCATAATGATTATCCTAAATGAATCTGATCTAATATCTAATGAAATCTTATAAACTGGTGAGACCAACTGTGTACTCTTCAGTTTGTTTAAATTTATTAGATCTGTGCTGCTAATAAAATACGTTTGTGTTTGATCCCGGATGGTCCAAGTGCTTGGGCACCGTTACTCCACTCCGTCCTCTCACTTCATGCAGAGTCAGTGCTCGATCCCCGATGGTCCAAATGGTAGCTTTCCATTCTTTCACTTCTGCCTAATATATCCCAGATGATCTTAATATTCCTTCCAAGTGCTGTATATTCATCTTGGCTTAGCATGTGCGCCGGACAGATGAGTGGACAGCCTGAGATTCGTAGTCCTGAGGTTCCGGGTTCGAACCCCGATGGAGGCGGAGACAAATGGGGAGAAAGTTTCTTTCACTCAGATGCCTCTGTTACCTAGCAGTAAACAGGTACCTGGGAGTTGGACAGCTGCTACGGGCTGCTTCCTGGGGTGTGTAACAAAAAGGAGGACTGGTCGAGTACCGGGCCGCAGGGACGCTAAGCCCCGAAATCATCTCAAGATAACCTCAAGAAGATAGTACTTTCACCTCATAATCACCTTAACTTGCCTTACCTCGCTTCATAACAGAGATTCTTTTCCTAACTGATTTTTCTCCTCATGCCTACAATGTCAATTGATGATGTATAATGAAGTGGATGAATGTATGAGTGATGAGTTTTTCATTAAGCAGGAAGCGTCGTGGTCAGACTGGGAGGTCGGACCCGGTGTTCACGTGGTCACCAGTTCGACCTCAACCCTTACCTTGAGGTGGTGCATCTCACCCTAGTTGTGAGAGCTTCCATTCTTCCATATATTGGCCACAAAATACTTTAGTTTTAATCTAAAACTATTTTTCATATATTTAATCAAATTTTAAATATTCAGTCTCGTTTTATTTATAAATTCTAGCAAATTTTATATTTTCTCTTTTTATCACATTATATTTATTTTTTCAAATTTATTTTTATTAATCCAATCATCCATTTCTGGATATTTATTCATGTATATTTATCTGTTTAATCACCTTCATTAATTATTCAACCGATTTTGATTGATGTATTAAATTACGTTTTATTTGTTTAATCTTTTTCTGTTAATCTATTTAAGAAATTTTTAGTTATACTTTAATTCATTTTTTATCAACATTATGTATCAACATTGTTTTTATTTACATGTTAGTAATGAAATATTTGTCGTGAAAGGATTCAACGTTAAACACTGTTACGAACCCGATTCCATCATTGGAGCTGTGAGCAGCGACGTCAACGCCATCTGTGAGTCCACTCCCGAACCCCCCACTCCCACAACATGGACGACGCCATCTAGTGGAGGCAGGAAGATACCAGCAAGAGGCGCTAGATTCCTGTCCTAGTCAGATCGAGAGGTAGCTGGTGCTGACCTCTGGTGAGGTAGTGTCTAGAAAATCAGCGCCATCTATTGTAGGAGGAGTTGTTTGTCTATGTCAGAGACCGTAAGGGGTGTTTCCCAGTGTTCCATGTACTGACCAGTGTACTGATGACGTGTCTGTATCCACAGAGTCGATGTAGGGCTGCTGTGGTACGAGGACAGTCAGTCTACCCAGGGCAGCCAATACCTTTCTACTCCATTCTGCTTTACGGAAGCAGTGAGCCACCGCTGAAGAAGAACTGTGTAGTGTTCTACTGTCTGCCTGTGAAGTGGCAGTGACAGTATTCGGCATACCCCGGGACTGGCTAGCGGAAGAGACGGCTGACAGTAAGGTGCTACGGTGGAACGTAACTAGTGAGTTGCAAGAAGCTCCTGCCAGGGGTTCGCTACCCTTGTATTTGTTCGTGTGGAGAGGCCCAGCAGCGCGAGGCTGATGTTCTCTGCCAGCTCCAGGCTGGAGAGTGATTGTGGGAGTTCACAAGGAGCACCTAGTGAGACTGTGAATTGGCTGGCCCGTGGCTAGGGTAGACTCGTTGGTGATTCCCAGTCCTGGTTGAGGACGGTACTGTGTGTTGAGGAAACACGGTAGCTGACCAGGCTGCATCGATTGAGCATCGAGGAGCGCTTAGTGTCCCATGAGAGAGACACTTGTGTATGTATTAAGTGTAGTAATACTTCCTTTAGGATTATATATGAGGTGATGGGAAAGTGATTATATGTGAATATATTGATAAGTAATGAAGTATTCAATGCAACTCTCCCATTGTGTTTTACTTGCATTACTGAGCTCACTCCTTGAAAGCCACTACTAACTTGGGGTTGGATACCAGAACTTTAGTTCCACCAGCAAAGAACCCGGTTGCGACCCATTGTGGCCGTAACAAACACTTCATGAAAATAGTAGTTGTGAGAGTTGTAACTTTGCAACACAAGAATACCATGTTAGTGTTGAAAAGCAGGAATAATGTGTTGTGTTTTGTAGGTCTTCCAATACACAGCAATTTTTTTAAATGCAAAACGTTCCTGTGTTGCAGTAACCACAACTCGTTATTCCAGTCCTCGCAACACCTTATTCCTGTGTAGCAACACTGAAAACACCTCATTTCTGCGTTGAAACACTCTTATAACGCTTTTTGGTTGAAACACAAGACATTAGCTACCTAGCCTTCCCAGTCTGGTGCCTTCTTTTGATAATTACTTACAAGACATTATTCCTGTGTGTTGCAACACTTGCAAGACATTATTCCCGCGTGTTGCAACACTCTCAACATGTGAATGTATTTGTGTTATGTCTGAGTATTATTGGTTCTCTTTGAATGTAGATGAAGGGAAAATATTTGAAACATTAAATTATAACCCGTTATAAAATAATTTCCCTCCATCTGGTGTTTATAGGTTTCAACACTTGAGGCCAACTATAAGAAAAATCAATATCTGATCTATACGTCAAATACACTGATATTGTCTTTATTTACTCTCATTCGTTCTTTACTAAAAAACACAAATCATACTTATAGAATTTCTATCATGTTGTCATTGTAAGAAAAATCTTGAAATGTACAAAATCAGCTTTAGGTCTTAGAAATATTTCAGCTTTAAACAAGAAGAAACACTGATTATTAAGGTGAACACTAGGTGAACACGCCTAGATGAACACTAGGTGAACACGCCTAGATGAACACTAGGTGAACACGCCTAGGTGAACACGCCTAGGGAACACGCCTAGGTGAACACGCCTAGGGAACACGCTTAGGTGAACACGCCTAGGGGAACACTAGGTGAACACGCCTAGGGGAACACTAGGTGAACACGCCTAGGTGAACACTAGGTGAACACGCCTAGGGGAACACTAGGTGAACACGCCTAGGTGAACACTAGGTGAACACGCCTAGGTGAACACTAGGTGAACACGCCTAGGTGAACACTAGGTGAACACGCCTAGGGGAACACTAGGTGAACACGCCTAGGAGAACACGCCTAGGGGAACACTAGGTGAACACGCCTAGGTGAACACTAGGTGAACACGCCTAGGGGAACACTAGGTGAGCACGCCTAGGTGAACACTAGGTGAACACACCTAGGTGAAAACGTCTAGCTGAACACGTTTAGGTGAATACACAAGATGAACACATAAGGTGAACAAATTACCTATAAACAAGCTATCCAAAAATTATGAATTGGATAAATACAAAGTTCAAAACTTCGATGATAAAGCTTAAATAATTTTTGAGAACTTTATATACTTCATTCACTTAGGAATCTTCTCATCTGTTCATAATTCCCTTTGCGATATGCCAGCCTTTTGATTCCTAGTTCTTTTTTGGGGGAGATAATTCCTAGCTCTACCAGGTACTCAAAGTTCAATACACTGTGGTCGCTCATTCCCAAGGGTGTTTCCATCTTAACTTCCCTTATATCCCACTCATTTAGGGTAAATATCAAATCAAGCATTGCTGGTTCATCTTCGCCTCTCATTCTTGTTGGATCCTTGACGTGCTGGCTTGGAAAGTTTCTTGTTGTCACGTCCAGCAGCTTAGCTCTCCATGTTTCTGGTCCTCCATGCGGGTCTCCGTTCTCCCAATCTATCTTCCCATTGTTGAAGTCTCCCATGATTAGTAGTCCAGATCCATTGCTGCTAGCAACAGAAGCTGCTCTTTCTATTATGTTAATGGTGGCCATGTTGTTTCTATCATATTCCTGTGTGTATGTGTGTGTGTGTGTACTCACCTAATTGTGCTTGCGGGGGTTGAGCTTTGGCTCTTTGGTCCCGCCTCTCAACTGTCAATCAACAGGTGTACAGATTCCTGAGCCTACTGGGCTCTATCATATCTACATTTGAAACTGTGTATGGAGTCAGCCTCCACCACATCACTTCCTAGTGCATTCCATTTATTAACTACTCTGACACTGAAAAAATTCTTTCTAACGTCTCTGTGGCTCATCTGGGTACTAAGTTTCCACCTGTGTCCCCTTGTTCGTGTCCCACCCGTGGTGAAGAGTTTGTCTTTGTCCGCCCTGTCAATTCCCCTGAGAATTTTGTAGGTGGTTATCATGTCTCCCCTTACTCTTCTGTTTTCCAGGGATGTGAGGTTCAGCTCCTTTAGCCTTTCCTCGTAGCTCAATCCTCTCAGTTCCGGGACGAGCCTGGTGGCATACCGCTGAATCTTCTCTAACTTTGTCTTGTGTTTAACTAGGTATGGACTCCAGGCTGGAGCTGCATACTCCAGGATTGGTCTTACATAAGTGGTATACAGGGTTCTGAAAGATTCCTTACACAAATTTCTAAAGGCAGTTCTTATGTTGGCCAGTCTAGCATATGCCGCTGATGATATTCTTTTGATGTGGGCTTCTGGGGACAGGTTCGGTGTGATATCAACCCCCAGATCTTTCTCTCTATTTGACTCTTGCAGGATTTCCCCTCCCAAATGATACTTTGTGTTCAGCCTCCTGCTCCCTTCTCCTAATTTCATCACCTTACACTTTCCCGAGTTGAACTTTAGCAGCCATTTCTAGACCATTCCTCCAGTTTATCCAGGTCATCCTGTAGTCTCTGTCTATCTTCATCCGTCTTGATTCTTCTCATAATTTTTGCATTATTAGCAAACATTGAGAGGAATGAGTCTATACCCTCCGGAAGATCGTTCACATATATTAGAAACAGGATGGGTCCAAGTACTGAGCCCTGTGGGACTCCGCTGGTGACATCTCGCCACTCTGATGTCTCCCCCCTCACCGTTACTCGCTGTTTCCTGTTGCTTAAGTACTCCCTTATCCACTGGAGCACCTTCCCTTTTACTCCTGCCTGTTGCTCCAACTTTTTTAACAGCCTTTTGTGCGGTACTGTGTCAAAGGCTTTTTGGCAATCCAGGAAAATGCAGTCGGCCCACCCTTCTCTTTCCTGCGTAATTTTTGTTGCTTGGTCATAAAATTCTATTAAACCTGTGAGGCACGATTTACCATCCCTGAACCCATGTTGGTGGTGCATTACAAAGTTATTTCCCTCTAGATGCTCTACGAGCCTTTTCCTCACGATCTTCTCCATTACCTTGCATGGTATACAAGTTAAGGAAACTGGCCTGTAATTCAGTGCCTCTTGCCTGTCACCCTTTTTGTATATTGGGACCACGTTAGCTATCTTCCAACTTTCTGGTAAGTCTCCTGTTTCCAGTGACCTGTTATACACCATAGAGAGTGGCACACTTAGTGCTTCTGCACCTTCCTTTAGTATCCATGGTGAGATTCTGTCAGGCCCAACAGCCTTTATCACATCCAGCTCCAGCAGACACCTTTTGACCTCATCACTGGTGAGGTCAAATTCCTCCAAGGTTGCTTGGTTTGCCACCTCCTCATTTAGTGCAGGGGCTTCTCCTTGTTCTATTGTGAAGACCTCCTGGAATCTCTTGTTGAGTTCTTCACACACCTCCTTGTCATTCTCTGTGTATCTGTTCTCCGCTTTTCGCAGCTTCATCACTTGTTCTTTCACTGCTGTTTTCCTCCTGATGTGGCTGTGGAGCAGCTTTGGTTGGTCTTGGCTTTACTCGCGATGTCATTTTCAAACTGTCTCTCTGCTTCTCTCCTCACTCTGAGGTACTCATTTCTGGCCCTCTGGTATCTCCCTGCTCTCTGGTGTTCTGTTATTTCTGTAATTTCTCCATGTTCTTTTACTCAGTTGCTTCGCTACCTTGCATTCCTGTTTGAACCATGGTTTTTCTGTTGTTTTTCGATTTTTCTCCTTTTGGACAGGGATAAACCTATCTGCAGCTTCCTGGCACTTCTGGGTGACAAAATCCATCATGACCTGCACATTCTTGTCTCTAAGTTCTGTTTCCCATGGTATTCCTCTGAGGAAGCTCCTCATCTCTTCATATTTTCCTCTTCGGTAATTCAGTCTTTTTCCCTCCACTCCCATCCTTGGATAGGTTATCCCTACCTCCACCAAGTACTCAAAGGTCAGTACACTGTGGTCACTCATTCCTATGGGGGCTTCCACTTTGACTTCCCTTATTTCTGACTCATTCAGGGTGAATATCAAGTCGAGTCTAGCTGGTTCATCATTGCCTCTCACTCTTGTGGGTTCCTTGACATGCTGGCTCAAAATTCCTTGTTGCCACTTCCAAGAGTTTAGCTCTCCACGTATTTGCACCACCATGTGGGTCCCCATTCTCCCAGTCTATCTTTCCATGGTTGAAATCGCCCATGATTAAGAGTCTGGAGCCATTCCTGCAGGCAACTGAAGCTGCTCTCTCTATTATATTAATGGTTGCCATGTTGTTCCTATCAAACTCCTGTCTTGGTCTTCTGTCATTTAGGGGAGGGTTGTACATGACTGCCACTATTATCTTAGGTCCACCCATTGTTATAGTTCCTGTTATGTAATCTCTGAATCCGTCACAGCCCGGAATTTCCATCTCATCAAAACTCCAGTCCTTCCTTATCAGCAGGGCCACTCCTCCGCCTCCTCTCCCCTCCCTCTCTTTCCTTACTAATAGTATAGTCCTTTGGAACACAGCATCTGTTATGACTCCTGACAATTTTGTTTCTGTTAGTCCTATTACATCAGGGTTTTCTTCTTGCACCCTTTCTTCCAGTTCACTTGCTTTATTGGTAATCCCATCAATGTTTTGAGTACATTACTTGAAGCTCACTTTCTTATATCCAATTTCACCCTCACTCCCCACAAGTGTAGGAAGTTGTTCTATGGTCAATGTTACTTGGGTAGGCTCCTCCTCCTGTGAGGTAGTTTCCAGGGTTCAAGGGGAGGGGAGTGGGGATGGGGGCTTAGGTCTTCCTCAGGCCTGCTTGGGGCAGGAGGAAGTCCTGGGGGTGAGGGAGCAGGGATTGATGGTGGTGTGTGGTGTGTGTGTGTGTGTGTGTGTGTGTGTGTGTGTGTGTGTGTGTGTGTGTGTGTGTGCGTGTGTGTGTGTGTGCGTGTGTGTACTCACCTAGTTCTACTCACCTAGTTGTGTTTCCGGGGGTTGACCTCTGGCTCTTTGGTCCCGCCTCTCAACCGTCAATCAACAGGTGAACAGATTCCTGAGCCTATTGGGCTCTATCATATCTACACTTGAAACTGTGTATGAATCAGCCTCCACCACACACTTCCTAATGCATTCCATTTGTCACACTCTGACAATAAAAAATTCTTTCTAATCTATGCTCTGTGGCTCATTTAGCACTCAGTTTCCACCTGTGTCCCCTTGGCGTGTGCCCCTTGTGTTAAATAGCCTGTCTTTATCTACCCTATCAAATCCCTTCAGAATCTTGAATGTGGTGATCATGCCCCCCCTACTCTTCTTTCTTCCAGCGAAGTGAGGTTTAATTCCCGAAGTCTCTCCTCGTAGCTCATACCTCTCAGCTCGGGTACTAGTCTGGTGGCAAACCTTTGAACCTTTTCCAGTTTAGTCTTATCGTTGACTAGATATGGACTCCATGCTGGGCTGCATACTCCAGGATTGGCCTGACATATGTGGTATACAAAGTTCTGAATGATTCTTTACATAAGTTTCTGAATGCCGTTCGTATGTTGGCCAGCCTAGCATATGCCGCTGATGTTATCCTCTTGATATGGGCTGCAGGAGACAGGTCTGGCGTGATATCAACCCACAAGTCTTTTTCTTCTCCTGATTCCTGAAGAATTTCCTCTTCCAGATGATACCTTGTTTCTGGCCTCCTGCTCCCTACACCTATCACCATTACATTACATTTGGTTGGGTTAAACTCTAACAACCATTTGTTCGACCATTCCTTCAGCTTGTCTAGGTCTTCTTGAAGCCTCAAACAGTCTCTTCTGTTTTAATCCTTCAAGATAGATAGGTAGATAGATAGATAGAAACAAGATAGGGCCGAGTAAGAGCCGGGTGGGACTCCACTGGTGACTTCACGCCAATCGGAGGTCTCACCCCTCACCGTACTCTCTGCTTCCTATTGCTTAGGTACTCCCTTATCCACTGGAGCACCTTACCAGCTACACCTGCCTGTCTCTCCAGCTTATGTACCAACCTCTTATGCGATTCTGTGTCAAAGGCTTTCCGACAATCCAAGAATGCAGTCCACCCAGCCCTCTCTTTCTTGCTTAATCTTTGTCACCACCTAGTTGTGTTTGCGGGGGTTGAGCTCTGGCTCTTTGGTCCTGCCTCTCAACCGTCAATCAACAGCTGTACAGATTCCTGAGCCTATTGGGCTCTATCATGTCTACACTTGAAACTGTGTATGAGTTAGCCTCCACCACATCACTTCCTAATGCATTTCCTTAGTGTGTGTGTGTGTGTGTGTGTGTGTGTGTTTGTGTGTGTTGTGGGTGTGTGTGTGTGTGTGTGTGTGTGGTGTGTGTTGCATAAGCGAGCTATTAGCTCTTGGACCCCGCCTGTCTACCCAGTTTATATTTTTCACTACTATGGATACTACATATAATTCTCTCTAACACACTCACACATCCCCAGGAAGCAGCCCGTGACAGCTGCCTAACTCTCAGGTACCTATTTACTGATAGGTCAACAGGGTATCACGGTGAAAGAAACTCAGCCCATTTGTTTCTGCCTGTGCAGAGGATCAAACTAGGACTCTTAGAACCACGATCCCAGAGCGCTGTTCACTCAGCCCGAGGAACCAAAAGAAAATAGCCTAAGCGCTTCCGTCCACTAGCAGGAATTGAATCCACGATCAAGGTGCGTAAAATTAATAATTTATAAACGCTCAATGCAAGTATTCCTATTAATAAACATTTTCGAGTCATTTACAGAGTGAAAGCGACGTTCAACTAAACAACAATCCCCAGTGGGATTCGAACCCGCGACCTCTGGATTAGAAGTCCAGCGCGCTATCCACTGCGCCATGAGGACGATTATCCACTGTGCCATGTGTGTTTCACATCCATATCCACTCACTTAGTTCACCTAGTTGTGCTCACCTAGTTGTACTTGCGGGGGTTGATCTCTGGTTCTTTGGTCCCGCCTCTCAACTGTCAATTATGTACTGAGGTACATAATTGCCTCTCAACTGATGTATAGGTTCCAGAGACTATGGGCTCTATCATATCTACACTTGAAGCAGTGTATGGAGTCTGACTCCACCACATCACTTCCTAATGCATTCCAATTGTCAACCACTCTGACACTTAAAAAGTGTTTTCTAATAACTCTGTGGCTCATTTGAGTACTCAGTTTTCACCTGTGTCCCCTAGTGCGTGTGCCCCTTGTATTAAATAGCCTGTCTTTATCTACCCTACCAATTCATTTGAGAATCTGTATTTGGTGATCATGTCCCCCCTAACTCATCTGTCTTCTAGCGGTGTGAGGTTTAATTCCCATAGTCTCTCCTCGTTGCTCATATCTCTCACTTCGTTTACTAGTCTGGTGGCAAACCTTCGAACCTATTCCATTTTCATATTTTGCTTAACTAGATATGGACTCCATGCTGGAGCGGCATACTCCAGTATTGGTCTGACATATGTGGCATACAAAGTTCTGAATTATTCCTAACACAAGATTCTAAAGGCTGTTCTTATGTTGGGTATCCTGGCATATGCTGCTGATGTTATCCCCTTGAAATGGGTTTCATGGGACAGGTCTGGAGTGATATTACCCCCCCCAAGTCTTCTCTCTCTCTCTCTCTTCCTCTCTGACACTTGAAGAACATCATCTCCCAAATGATACCTTGTATCTGGTCTCTGGCTCCCTACACTTATCTTCATTACTTTACATTTGCTTGGGTTAAACTCTAACAACCATTTGTTCGACCATTTCTTCAGTTTGTCCAGGTCTTCTTGAAGCCTCAAGCAGTCCCCATCTGTCTTAATGCTGCTCATAATTTTGGCATCGTTAAAAACCTTGAGAGGAATGAGTCTATACCCTCCGGGAGATCATTTACGTATATCAGAAACAGGTTAGATCCGAGTACAAAGCCCAGTGGGACTCCATTGTTGACTTCATACAAATCTGATGTCTCATCCCTCAAACTAACTCTCTGCTTCCTATTGCTTAGGAACTCCCTTATCCACTGTCTGTTACTCCTGCCTGTCTATCCAGCATATGTACCAGCCTATTATGGGGTACTGTGTCAAAGGCTTTCCGACAGTCCAAGAAGATGCAGTCCGCTCAGCCTTCCCTTTCTTGCCTGGTCGTAGAATTATTAAGGAGGCATAACTTTAAAATATGCAATAAATGAAAACTGGTTCGATTTCAATCAAACGTCTTTGACTAGCTGTATATAAAACGGGCTCCAACTGGTCCGAGTCTCAGCATCGTAGCATAAACAGGAAAGAAGGAAGAAAAAAATATTTAATAATGTGTCAACAATTTTCCCCGAAAAATAAAAAAATAACATCAAACACAAGTGTCAACTGAAATCATGTCTATGACTCTCAGCTATTACAATAGATATAATAAAAAATATAATGATTAGTTTTATCCCAAAAAAATTTAGTAAAAAAAAATTATATTTTCCTTTTTTTTTTACAATTTGCTCGAAACGTATACACCTGACTGCACGTTACCCAATCTGTAACGGTGCAATTTTGGAGGAAATTGGTTGCTGTCAACAGGTTGCAATACCTTTGACTTCATTACTTTTCAAGTTACATAAAAGTGACTCTACTCTTTTATTTTGAATTCAATTTACATGTAACTTACATGTTGCATGTAGATTTAATGTGTCTACAATTTGTTAAACCTCTTTTTTCTTTAGTTAATTCATTGATTTTATAAATAGTTAGAAATATGATATATTTCCATAATTTTGTTGGGAACTTTGACTCTTTGTATCAGAAAAACTAAACATATTTTTGATAATCCTGTTGGACAAATCCTTTATTATATGCTAATGTAAAAGATCATATAAAGGATTTAATTTGAAACTTGTGTTCTAGAGTATTTTTGAAAATGTGTAAAATTCGTTGAAATTTGTATTTATTTTTCCTCCCTTTCTAATTAGGCTGCGATACTGAAACTTGACATAGTTGCAGCTCTTTTCATATACAACTATTCCACAAAGTTTGGTTGACATGGAACAACTTTTAATATTCTAGTTATGCACCCTGACGCCCTACAGCTGAGTGGACAGCGCGTCGGATTCGTAGTCCTGAAATTCCGGGTTCGATCCCCGGGAGGGGGGGGGAGACCAAATGGGCGAAAAGTTTCTTTCACCCTGAAACCCCTGTTACCTAGCAGTAAATATTTACCTGGGAATTAGACAACTGCTACGGGCTGCTTCCTGGGGGATGTGTAACTAAAAGGAGGCCTGGTCGAAGACCGGGCCGCGGGGACGCTTATCCCCAAAATCATCTCAAGATAACCTCAAGATAATCCTTATGCCAGTAAGGCAAGATTTACCCTCCCGGAACCCAAGTTGCTGATTTGTCACGAAGTCACTTCTCTCCAGATGAGTTACTAGGTTTTTTCTCACGATCTTCTCCATCACCTTGCATGGTATACAAGTTAAAGACTCTGTCCTGTAGTTCAGTGCCACTTGTCTGTCACCCGTTTTGTATATTGGGACTACATTAGTCGTCCTCCATATTTCTGGTAGGTCTCCCGTCTCCGGTGATCTTCTATACACTATTAAGAGTGGCAAGCAAAATGCCTCAGCACACTTTCAATCCCCATGATGAGATTCCGTTTGGACCAACAGCCTTTCTCACAACCAGATCCAACAGGTATCTCTTGACCTCATCTCTTGTTATTTCGAACCCTTCCAAGACCACCTGGTTTACTGCCACCTCTCCTAGCCCAGTGACCTCACTTCGTTCCATTGTGAAGACCTCCTGGACCCTCTTGTTGAGTTCTTCACACACCTCTTTGTTATTCTCTGTATACCTGTCCTTACTCATTCTAAGTTTCATTGCCAGTTCTTTCACTATTGTTTTCCTCCTGAAATCACTGTGGAGTAGCTTTGGTTCGGTCTTGGCTTTGTTTGCTATATCATTTCATAATTTTTATCTTCTCTTCTCATACTAACATAAGTACTCCTGGATCTCTGGTACCTCTCTCTCTGTTTTCTGGTGTTCTGTTATTTCAGAAGTTCCTCCCACCGACTTTTGTTCAGTTCGTTTGCTTCCATAAATGCCTTATTAAGGCATGGATTCTTATTTTGCTTCTCGGAATTTTCGTTCTCGGCCGTGATAAACCTATTTACTGCCTCCTGGCACTTTTGGGTAACATTCATTGTGTCTTATACAGACTTAGCTCAGAGTTTTTTGTCTACTCATAAATCCCCCTTTCGGTACGCCAGCCTTTTGTTTCCAAGTTCTTTTGGGGGGGAGATAAATCCTAGCTCTACCAGGTAACTAAAGGTCAATACACTGTGACCACTCATTCCCAAGGGTGCTTACAATTTAACATCCCTTATATTCCACTCATTTAAGGGTAAATATGAGATTAAGCATGGCTGGTTCATCTTCCCCTCTCATTTTTGTCGGTCCCTTGATGTGTTGGCTTAGAAAGTTTCTTGTTGCCATGTCCAGCAGCTTAGCTCTCCACGTGTCTGGTCCTCCATGTGGGTCTCTGTTCTCACAAGCTATCTTCCTGTGGTTGAAGTCTTTTCATGATACGTAGTCCAGATCCATTCTTGCTAGAGACAGAAGCTGCTCTCTCTATTATGTTAATGGTGGCCATGGTGTTTCTGTCATATTCCTTTCTGGGCCTTCTGTCATTTGGTAGTTGGTTATATATGAATATGACTATAATTTTTTGTCCTGCAATTCCTATGGTACCTGTTATGTAGTCACTGAAACCTTCAAAACCCTGAATATCTGTCTCCTCAAAACTCCAGCCTTTTCTTACTAGCAGAGGTACAGCACCACCTCTTCTTTCTCTCTCTTTCCTTGCAACACAGTAGTCCTGTGGAAACACTGCATTTGTTATTGTTTTCGTTAGCTTTGTTTCTGTGAGTGCTATTATGTGTGGGTTTCTTCTAGTAACCATTCTCCAGGTTTACTTGTTTTATTTGTAATCCCATCTATGTAAGGGAACATTACCTTGAGACTCATTTCCGTCTGGTCCTTCTCATGTGTCATTCTTTGTGATCGTTCTGATGATGGTGGGAGCTGTTCCATAGGTATGAGGATTTCTGAGGTGGATAATAGGGTCTCAGAAGATTTTGGGGGTGAGGGATAGGGGGTCAAGTGAAAGGGGGACAGGGAGGGTATTGGATGAAAGGGAAGGGGGGGGGATAATGGAGAGAAATGGAGGAGGGGGGATATGGTAGGATTGGGCATGGGAAGCAGGTTGGGTATCAGGTGAGGGGTGGAGGGATAGTTGGCTGAGCATTTGAGTGGGGGCAGAGAGTGTTCTATGCAGATGAATGTGGTGGAGTGGCCCTACTCTCAGGTGTTACTGGGTTTCTGGTTGTAGGTTCCCCCCCCCCCC
>WNGS01001046.1:194787-199876 GCA_020271785.1 Procambarus virginalis | reverse complement strand
TCCTTCCCATAAGTTCTTGTTGAGCTATTTGACCCAATATTTGATGAACTAGGAAATCGATACTTGATCCCCATCATGTTGATGAAATCAAATACCAATTCTGTAACTCTTAGTAATTTACTTAAATGAATAGCGATGAGATTGATAGCTAAAATTCGATGGGTTCTGGATCCACAACAGGGTAGTGATATTGGTCACAATGACTTGCGGCTTCTGTAGGGCCACTGACCACTAACTAGCCATTGGGGTCCATAAACCAGATATGAACATCTCCCAGAAAGGTTGTTAGTCTCTGGGTATTTGGCTTGACTCAGACAACTATAACATTTTGAGAGCGGCGGACGTCTGCTTCATGCAGAAATAAATTTAGATACGAAGAATCCTATACTTCTTCCACGTCACCACATCATTACTAACTCATAGTTTTACATTACCATGAGCATAATACATTGCATGGTGGAGTATTAGATACTCTTACTGAAATCAGACAACGTTTTTGGCTTCCCCAAGGTCGCCAAACTGTTAAATCTTTAATCAAGTCTTGTATAATCTGCAAGAGATATGATGCTCGAGTGTGTCCTTATCCAGGTCCACCGCCCCTACCTAAAGAGCGAGTCGTACACCTTCGTCCCTTTGAAACCACAGGTGTCGACTATACAGGAGCACTAATTTTAACAGGCACACCGGATAAGATTCCAGTGAAAGCCTACATTTGCCTTTTCACGTGTGCTACCACACGCGGAGTACATTTAGAAGTCACTTCTGACATGAGTGCAGAAACCTTTCTGCAAGCCTTTCGCAGATTTGCTGCACGAAGATCTTGCCCAAAATTAATGATCTCGGATAATGGATCTAACTTCGTGGCAGGAGAAGCTTGCTTACAAGAAATATGGAACCATCCAGAAGTACACTCTGTGCTCAAACAGAGACAATGCTATTGGAAATTTATTCCTCCAAGAGCACCATGGCATGGCGGTTTTTACGAAAGAATGGTGGGAACTGTTAAGAAATGCCTAAGAAAAACCTTACACAGGCAGAAAATTAATCTCACCGAGTTACAGACCCTTGTCGTGGAAATTGAAGCACGAGTCAACAACAGACCTCTAACTTACTTAACAGAAGATTTCTCTCAAAGAGAACCCCTAAGCCCCTCTCATTTGATTCATGGCGGTCTTCTAAGCCCTCTAATATCTCTAGGAGACGAGGATCCAGCTGACCCTTCGTGTGTCAAAGCAAGTGACTTAGTGGAGAGTTATAGACATCTTTCAAGAGTAATAGAGAAGTGGAATGAGGTCTGGACACGTGAATATTTAACTGCTTTAAGAGAATATCATTATGAGCTGCAAGTCCATACAATAAAGTTCAACTTAAGCCAGGTGATCTTGTCCTAGTAGACAGTGATGGACCCAGGTCAGATTGGCCTATAGGTAAAATTGTTGATATCCATCCTGACCGCCATGGTGTATTACGAATTGTTAAAGTTCAGTGTCGAGGCACTACTACCTTGAAAACACTAGAGAAATTAGTACCTTTAGAGTTAGCAGAACACGAGTGTTCTACAGATATACCTGTAACCCAAGTTTCAGAGAACAATTATTCTACTCAACCGAGCACAAGACCATCAAGAGTCGCTGCTCAGAACTGCAAACAGAAACTTAAACAATATTTTGATTCTATTCAAAAGTAGATAACTTATCATTTAAACTTGAGGTGACCATACTGATGCAGTGATGAGTTGATGTCCAGTAATTAGTTACGAGTCATAGTGACCTTGGACAGTAGCCTCACTGTATTGATGAGGTCTCCTTAATCTTAAATGAACTAATTATTCATCATTTATTTGTTAATATCCTTCTGTATCTTACAAAGGAATTATTCAATAATTTTCAATGTTTATTTACGTCCCCATGTTGACTTAGTCATCTACTACAGATTCGGGACATTCGTTAGGTACGTACTAACCTACTAACCCATGAATATAACTTCAGGATAGAGAAACAGGTGTACGTTAGTACTAATACCTGAACTACGACCCGAGTTTTCTCTCCCCGGAGTTATGTTGGAAATAACCAACAGTTTTATACATCATTGTATTTATACAACCTTTGAATTAACCAAAGTAGTTACTAAAATTACTAACTTATAGATTTAATCATTTTCAGGATTTATTCATTGCCAAATTCTTCCTAGTACGTGAGGAACAACAGGCAGCAACATGAATTTTCTCCACATTTAGTTGAATTTATAACAAGAGTCCAGTTTATCATTTCATTTACTAAAAATAGTTAAGTTTGATTTGTAGTATACTATTACTTACTGGAGCTCCCTTATTTAACTAACATTTAAACATTCTAGAGGAAATTACTTTGATGCAAATGATTTTACTTTAATTTCCTCGATTGGCTGCACAACTTTTAGTAAGCCAATTTATGCTACCAGAAATTCTATTTTATCACAGAAGAATTTAATGTGATATTAATACTTGTTATTACCTCTTCCTTCCTTAGTCAATTGCGATAAATACATATTCATTTACGCTCGTGAACCGCGCATGCGCAATAAGGAGCAGGAGGAAGAAGGGAGAGCGTGACTTGACTCGAGACGAGAGCACGGACGCCATTGACAACGTGTAGCAGAACTGTTTCGACCTATTTATTTCGCTCCCACGATCAGTTGAGCGGTGCCACGTTATCTGGCACAACATAACCGTGTCATAGACTATTATACGAGCATCTCCAGAGTCAACGTCTTTCAAGCAGCAGCTGGAGGACGAAGAGTTGCTCAAGTCTTCACATCAACGACACGAGGCTCGGCCGCTAAGTTTACCCTTTTTGTTATTATGTGGCCACTATTAACATTTAGGCTAGCAGTCGTTAGGCCGAATGCAAACCAACAAAATATAGTACGTGTCTTAATTAAATTTACCATCTAATTATATGATTATCAGTTTATTTCTATGATACAAATTGTTCAGACATTAGCTGATAATTTACTACCGTCATCCTCATGATTTAGGATGTAAATGTAATTACCTATTATGTAGAAGATGGCTACAATGTAATTGCCTTTCAGTACCAAGGCGACTTCAACCGAGGTGCTAGGCTTCCTCACCGTTCTGTGCAACATTTTACCCTATGCAACACGTCGTCGGTGGAGTGTAGCAACCGACTACTCCTTAGTTTCACAGCTAAGCTGTCCATTTTTCCATCAGTAGCAATAACTTCATAGTTACAGTAGTGATCTCCTAAAGAGATCAATTATACTAACCCTTTGATTTACTGATGCTGTTCAACATTTCAGTAGTATATTGAGGTGCATTTACCTCCATCAATATTATATTCTACATTTATTGATTTCCACATTTGATTTACTCTGGCGAAGAACCAGCAGAATAATGCTAGGGATGTATTAATCTTTTAGCATGTAACCCCCCAATTTTGTGTAGTTAATTTGACTACATTCATATAAGCATTACAGTTTTACCAAGATCCATAGGACACTAGTTCCTAGGATCAGTTTTTTCCATTGTCTCTTTGTTTTCCACTTTTTCTCAAAAAGTGGTGGTCCTTCATAGCTATCGAAGTATATATATATATTTATTTAATTATTAGTTACTGGGTCTCAGAGCCTTAAACAAGTTATTAGTTATTGGAGTCAGGTTTTCCCCACACTGCTCATTGCCAACACAATGTCACACAAAATAATTCAATAAAAATTAAAATAAATCGAAATCTATGGAAATTAAATTTATCAATGCAATTGGAAACAGTGAAATGGAATTCGTGACATATTCAGTATAGCGTGCATGTTGCTATTACGTCCAACAGATGGCGCTGTTTAAAAAATAAAGCATGTTTTTTCTTGTTGCAGGTGAGGCATGTATATAATAGATATATAAAACGATGCGCCTTTCTCGAATGGAACGTTGTGTCAAAATTTCAAAGCAATCGGTAAAGAGGTTTCGAAGATTTCCCTCACATTAAAAGCACATGAAAAAAACAGTTTTTCAGAAAAAGCATGTTTTTTTTACCGTTGCAGACGTGACATCTGTATAGTATGTATGTAAAAACCTGGCTGGATGCGAATGGAACGTTGTGTGAAAATTTCAAAGCAATCGGTGAAGAACTTTCGGAGATTAGCGATTTTGAACATACGAACATATCCATTTTTATTTATATAGATAAATTGTTTCCTATAGGTTTATTTTAAGTATTATTATTATTATATTATAAACATAATTTATTAATTTAGTTATGTTAGTTTAGGTTAGATTAAGATAGGTTAGGTTAGGTTAGGTAGGGTTGTTAGGTTCGGTCATATATCTACGTTAGTTTTAACTCAAATTAATACAAATTAGCTCATACAAAATTAAATGAATAGCTTTATCATTTCATAAAAAAAATGAGAAAAATATTAAAATTCTGGAAATCTTGGCTTATTAGGCAAATATATATAAAAAAACGAAAACTCACACTCCAGAAGTGACTCAAACCCTTACTGCCAGGAGCACTTTCCAACTTGTGTACTGACACCTTAACCACTACACCATCACGACCGTTCAAAAGATCAAAAGAAGATGGTTGTCGAAGCTGTTTACCCCACTATCCCGACCGTGCTCTGATGGTGATCTTGGACATAGTATTTTATCGAATCACCTCATTCTTTGCCATTCTAGGATCCCTTGTAGCTTCAATGAGCCTGGCACCAAGATCCTTAAGAAATCTCCTTGTACTCTCTTCCTATGGACCATGGGTCTCGGATCCTATTGGAACGAAGTTGTACTGGTGATCTATTTCCCTGTACGTGCTTGACTTGTCTCTTTGTCTGTGAGTCGCCGCAGTTCCTGCTTAGCCAACAGAGAGGTTGATGTATGTGGCTGCCAGGGTGGATACGAAAGTATAGTTCCACGCCAATTGTCTACCATGTTCCAAAGGCGCAATATGATTCAATCTGGTCGATCAGTAAAGCTAAGAGTGTTACGGTTGAATAGATTGTGGGACATTCTCTCTGATGGACACTGGGCAGAGGCAAGGCTCCTCTTAATGATGTCATTGACTTCGTGGTGTCATGAGTGACAACCGCCTGATTT
>WNGS01001046.1:162287-189787 GCA_020271785.1 Procambarus virginalis | reverse complement strand
TTCGTGCTTTAGGTGCAGGAGGCCCCAGGTTTTAAATCCCGGACAAGCCCTCAATGTTTTCCTTCAAGAGCTTCTTTCCAAAGATAAATTAGTTGCACAAATATTTCTCTGCATTTTACCAACATTAGGAGATGCATTATTAAGTAAAGCAGAGATCACATGGTTACAATTTAAGCAACAGATCAATACGATGTATATGTTATGAAAGATAACAAATTATACAATGAAGTTAAAGATATTTAGACAGCCTCAGCCTGAGTCAAATGTTTAGTTAATTACGTAGACTTTGATATGTCAGTAATTGACTTTGATCAAATGCAATGTAATAATGAGTAATGACGGCAACGGTTGTAGAACTGATGAGTAATGACGGCAACGGTTGTAGAACTGATGAGTAATGACGGCAACGGTTGTAGAACTGATGAGTAATGACGGCCACGGTTGTAGATCTGATGAGTAATGACGGCAACGGTTATAGAACTGATGAGTAATGACGGCCACGGTTGTAGAACTGATGAGTAATGAAGGCAACGGTTGTAGAACTGATGAGTAATGACGGCCACGGTTGTAGATCTGATGAGTAATGACGGCCACGGTTGTAGATCTGATGAGTAATGACGGCCACGGTTGTAGAACTGATGAGTAATGACGGCCACGGTTGTAGAACTGTTGAGTAATGACGGCAACGGTTGTAGAACTGATGAGTAATGACGGCAACGGTTGTAGAACTGATGAGTAATGACGGCCACGGTTGTAGAACTGATGAGTAATGACGGCAATGGTTGTAGAACTGATGAGTAATGACGGCAACGGTTGTAGAACTGATGAGTAATGAGGCAACGGTTGTAGAACTGATGAGTAATGAAGGCAACGGTTGTAGAACTGTTGAGTAATGACGGCCACGGTTGTAGATCTGATGAGTAATGACGGCCACGGTTGTAGAACTGATGAGTAATGACGGCAACGGTTGTAGAACTGATGAGTAATGACGGCAACGGTTGTAGAACTGATGAGTAATGACGGCAACGGTTGTAGAACTGATGAGTAATGACGGCAACGGTTGTAGAACTGATGAGTAATGACGGCAACGGTTGTAGAACTGATGAGTAATGACGGCAACGGTTGTAGAACTGATGAGTAATGACGGCAATGGTTGTAGAACTGATGAGTAATGACGGCCACGGTTGTAGAACTGATGAGTAATGACGGCAACGGTTGTAGAACTGATGAGTAATGACGGCAATGGTTGTAGAACTGATGAGTAATGACGGCCACGGTTGTAGAACTGATGAGTAATGACGGCCACGGTTGTAGAACTGATGAGTAATGACGGCAATGGTTGTAGAACTGATGAGTAATGACGGCAACGGTTGTAGAACTGATGAGTAATGAAGGCAACGGTTGTAGAACTGATGAGTAATGACGGCAAAGGTTGTAGAACTGATGAGTAATGACGGCAATGGTTGTAGAACTGATGAGTAATGACGGCAACGGTTGTAGTACTGATGAGTAATGCCGGCAATGGTTGTAGAACTGATGAGTAATGACGGCCAAGGTTGTAGAACTGATGAGTAATGACGGCAACGGTTGTAGAACTGATGAGTAATGAAGGCAACGGTTGTAGAACTGATGAGTAATGACGGCAACGGTTGTAGAACTGATGAGTAATGACGGCAATGGTTGTAGAACTGATGAGTAATGACGGCAACGGTTGTAGTACTGATGAGTAATGCCGGCAATGGTTGTAGAACTGATGAGTAATGACGGCCACGGATGTAGAACTGATGAGTAATGACGGCAACGGTTGTAGAACTGATGAGTAATGACAACGAAGATTTCACGTTATTCTTCGTTACATATACTTGCATCTCCTGAACATTTGGCTCATAGTTCATCATGACTCAGGTAGACATGGTCAACGTCGACGCTGGTAGACATGGTCAACGTCGACGCTGGCAGACATGGTCAACGTCGACGCTGGCAGACATGGTCAACGTCGACGCTGGCAGACATGGTCAACGTCGACGCTGGCAGACATGGTCAACGTCGACGCTGGTAGACATGGTCAACGTCGACGCTGGCAGACATGGTCAACGTCGACGCTGGCAGACATGGTCAACGTCGACGCTGGTAGACATGGTCAACGTCGACGCTGGTAGAAATAGTCAACGTCGACGCTGGTAGACGTAGTCAACGTCGACGCTGGTAGAAATGGTCAACGTCGACGCTGGTAGACATAGTCAACGTCGACGCTGGTAGACATGGTCAACGTCGACGCTGGTAGACATGGTCAACGTCGAAGCTGGCAGACATGGTCGACGTCGACGCTGGTAGACATAGTCAACGTCGACGCTGGTAGACGTGGTCAACGTCGATGCTGGTTGACGTGGTCAACGTCGACGCTGGTAGACGTGGTCAACGTCGACGCTGGTAGACATGGTCAACGTCGAAGCTGGTAGACATGGTCAACGTCGAAGATGGTAGACATGGTCAACGTCGACGCTGGTAGACGAGGTCACCGTTGATGCTGGTAGACGTAGTCAACGTCGACGCTGGTAGACATGGTCAACGTCGAAGCTGGTAGACATGGTCAACGTCGAAGCTGTAGACATGGTCAACGTCGACGCTGGTAGACATGGTCAACGTCGACGCTGGTAGACGTGGTCAACGTCGAAGCTGGTAGACATGGTCAACGTCGAAGGTGGTAGACATGGTCAACGTCGACGCTGGTAGACGAGGTCACCGTTGATGCTGGTAGACGTGGTCAACGTCGACGCTGGTAGACATGGTCAACGTCGACGCTGGTAGACGTGGTCAACGTCGACGCTGGCAGACATGGTCAACGTCGACGCTGGTAGACATGGTCAACGTCGAAGCTGGTAGACGTGGTCAACGTCGATGCTGGTAGACGTGGTCAACGTCGACGCTGGTAGACATGGTCCTGGTTGATACCTGGTTGATGGGGTTCTGGGAGTTCTTCTACTCCCCAAGCCCGGCCCGAGGCCAGGCTCGACTTGTGAGAGTTTGATCCACCAGGCTGTTGCTTGGAGCGGCCCGCAGAGCCACATACCCACCACAGCCCGGCTGATCCGGGACTTCTCTTAGGAAACAGTCCAGTTTTCTCTTGAAGATGTCCACGGTTGTTCCGGCAATATTTCTTATAGTCGCTGGGAGGACGTTGAACAACCGCGGACCTCTGATGTTTATACAGTGTTCTCTGATTGTGCCTATGGCACCTCTGCTCTTCACTGGTTCAATCTTGCATTTTCTTCCATATCGTTCACTCCAGTACGTTGTTATTTTACTGTGTAGATTTGGGACCTGGCCCTCCAGTATTTTCCACGTGTATATTATTTGGTATCTCTCTCGTCTCCTTTCTAGAGAGTACATTTGGAGAGCTTTGAGACGATCCCAATAATTTAGGTGTTTTATCTCGTCTATGCGTGCCGTATATGTTCTCTGTATTCCCTCTATTTCAGCAATCTCTCCTGCTCTGAAGGGGGAAGTGAGTACTGAGCAGTATTCGAGACGGGACAACACAAGTGACTTGAAGAGTACAACCATTGTGATGGGATCCCTGGATTTGAAAGTTCTCGTAATCCATCCGATCATTTTTCTGGCTGATGCGATATTTGCTTGGTTATGCTCCCTAAACGTTAGATCGTCGGACATCATTATTCCCAAATCCTTGACATGCTGTTTTTCTACTATGGGAAGATTTGATTGTGTTTTGTACCCTGTATTATGTTTCAGATCCTCATTTTTGCCGTACCTGAGTACCTGAAATTTATCACTGTTAAACATCATATTATTTTCTGCTGCCCAATCGAAAACTTTGTTGACATCTGTTTGTAGTTTTTCAATGTCTTCAGCAGAGGTAATTTTCATGCTGATTTTTGTGTCATCTGCGAAGGATGACACGAAGCTGTGACGTGTATTTTTGTCTATATCAGATATGAGAATAAGGAACAGTAGCGGTGCAAGGACTGTACCTTGAGGTACAGAGCTTTTAACATCGCTTGGACTCGATTTTATCTGATTGACTGTTACTCTTTGTGTTCTGTTCGACAGGAAATTGAGTATCCAGCGTCCTACTTTTCCAGTTATTCCCATTGACCTCATTTTGTGAGCTATCACCCCATGGTCACATTTGTCGAAAGCCTTTGCAAAGTCTGTGTATACAACATCTGCATTTTGCTTTTCTTCTAGGGCTTCTGTGATTTTGTCATAGTGGTTGAGTAACTGTGACAGACAGGATCTTCCCGCTCTAAATCCATGTTGTCCTGGATTGTGCAATTCATTGTTTTCCATAAAACTAGAAATTTGATTCCTAATCACTCTTTCAAACACTTTTATTATGTGTGATGTTAGTGCAACTGGCCTATAATTTTTTGCCAAGGCTTTACTCCCCCCCTTGTGCAACGGAGCTATATCTGCAGATTTAAGTGCTGCTGGTATCTCCCCTGTATCCAGGCTCTTTCTCCATATTACGCTGAGTGCTCTCGCTACTGGTACTTTACATTTCTTTATGAATATTGAATTCCATGAGTCAGGCCCAGGGGCTGAGTGCATGGGCATATTGTCAATTTCTCTTTCAAAGTCTTCCGAGTTTGTGGTAATATCCGTTATATTATCTGCAGCTTGAATGTCATTCATAAAGAAGCTGTCTGGGTCATCAACTTTCATGTTGTTAATTGGTGTGCTAAACATAGCCTCATACTGGCTTCTTAGAATTTCACTAATCTCTTTGTTGTCCTCTGTGTACGTACCTTCATTTGTAATTAACGGTCCAATACTGGTCGAGGTTTTGGATTTTGATTTAGCGTATGTGAAAAAATATTTCGGATTTTTCCTTATCTCTTGTATAGCTCTCTGTTCCAATTCCATTTCCTCAGACTCATATGATCGCTTCAACGTTCGTTCGATTTCTTCGATCTCCCTGCTTAGGCTTATTTTCCTTGCTTGTGATAGTTGTGTCTGCCGAAGCATTTCCGTAATTTTTTTCCTTCTCCTGTACAGTCGTCTGCGTTCTCTTTCTAGAGTGTTCCTCTTTCTGCCCCTCCTCACCGGCACGTGCTTCAAGCAGACCTTGTAAGCTTCAGCTGTCAGTTGAGCTATTCCCTGTGTGGGAGTTTTGTCGCTTAAGACCGTCTCCCATTGAATGGTTGAAAGGTCTACATTTATTTTTTCCCAGTCAATCCTCTTATTGTTGAAATTGAATTGATTGAATATTCCTTCTCGCTTGTTGGGTCTCTTAGATCTACTACCGTTATTTATGCTAGTTCGCACTTCAATGAGCTTATGGTCTGAGTATGAAGTATCTGAGATTGTTATGTCTCTGATTAGTTCATCATTGTTTGTGAATAACAAGTCTAGTGTGTTTTCGTTCCTAGTTGGTTCTGTAATCTGTTGATTGAGCGAGAATTTGTCACAGAATCTCAAAAGTTCTCTGACCTGTGGCTGGTTATTTCCCGGGTCATTCCCTGCTATGATATTTGTGTTTGCCATTCTCCATCTTAGACTCGGTAAATTGAAATCTCCAAGGAAGATAATATCTGGAGCTGGGTTTGCTAGGTCATCAAGTATGTTCTCTATTTTGTGCATCTGCTCTGTGAATTCCTCAACCGTTGTATCTGGCGGTTTATATATTAAAATAATAATTAGGTTTAGTTTCTCTACCTTAATTCCAAGTACCTCTACCACCTCATTAGTTGAGTTTAGTAGTTCTGTGCATACCAGGTCCTCTTTAATATACAGACCTACTCCCCCATTTGACCTAGTTTTTCTATCACATCTGTATAAATTATAATTTGGAATCCAGATTTCACCATCCATGTAATCTTTTGTATGAGTTTCCGTGAATGCCCCAAATATGGAGTTTGACTCTAATAGGAGACCATTTATGAACTTGACTTTATTTCTTGACTTTGGCTTTAGACCTTGAATGTTTGCAAAAATGAATGATTGTCCATATTGTGTGTCACTTCTGGAAGGTTTTGGTGGTTCTCCCTCCTCTCTACCCTGACCCAGGGTGTGTTGTTGTGGCAATGGTTTGTCCAGTTTTGGAAGTGATATTGGGGAGTGTGGTAGTCTCTGTGTAGTTGGGGGGTGTAGTATGTGTGGGCTTGATGACGAAATGTAGTCCAGTCTCGGGCATTTCCCCCTCTCCATCCGTACTCCTGCCACGTTTCTGCCTGTCTGTTTCTCCCTCTGTTTCTGCCTGCCTCTAAAAAATGTTCAGGGCTATTATATTGGACTTCCTCTCTTATATAGCGCTGTGTACCTCTGACGTGGAAATCGGGGCAATGAAGATCGTGGCATTTCCTCTCATTAACTGAGAGTTTGCATAGCTTAGGTCAACGTCGACGCTGGTAGACATGGTCAACGTCGAAGCTGGTAGACATGGTCAACGTCGATGCTGGTTGACGTGGTCAACGTCGACGCTGGCAGACATGTTCAACGTCGACGCTGGTAGACATGGTCAACGTCGACGCTGGTAGACATAGTCAACGTCGACGCTTGTAAACATAGTCAATGTCGACGCTGGTAGACGTGGTCAACGTCGACGCTGGTAGACATGGTCAACGTCGACGCTGGTAGACATGGTCAACGTCGACGCTGGTAGACGTGGTCAACGTCGACTCTGGTAGACATGATCGACGTTGACGCTGGTAGACATGGTCAACGTCGACGCTGGTAGACATGGTCAACGTCGACGCTGGTAGACACTATCAACGTCGAAGCTGATAGACATGGTCAACGTCGACGCTGGAAGACATGGTCAACGTCGACGCTGGAAGATATGGTCAACGTCGACGCTAGCAGACATGGTCAACGTCGACGCTGGTAGACACGGTCAACGTCGACGCTGGTAGACATGGACAACGTCGACGCTGATAGACATGGTCAACGTCGACGCTGGTAGACACGGTCGACGTCGACGCAGATAGACGTGGTCGACGTCGACGCAGATAGACACGGTCGACGTCGACGCAGATAGACACGGTCGACGTCGACGCAGATAGACACGGTCGACGTCGACGCAGATAGACACGGTCGACGCAGGTAGACACGGTCGACGCAGATAAACTCGGTCGACATAGATAGACACAGTCGACGCAGATAGACACGGTCGACGCAGGTAGACACGGTCGACGCAGGTAGACACGGTCGACGCACTTAGACACGGTCGACACAGATATACACGGTCGACGCAGATAGACACGGTCGACGCAGGTAGACATGGTCGACGCAGGTAGACACGGTCGACACAGATATACACGGTCGACGCAGGTAGACACGGTCGACGAAGGTAGACACGGTCGACGCAGGTAGACACGGTCGACGCAGATAAACTCGGTTGACACAGATAGACACGGTCGACGCAGATAGACACGGTAGACGCAGGTAGACACGGTCGACGCAGGTAGACACGGTCGACGCACTTATACACGGTCGACACAGATATAGACGGTCGACGCAGATAGACACGGTCGACGCAGGTAGACATGGTCGACGCAGGTAGACACGGTCGACGCACGTAGACACGGTCGACACAGATATACACGGTCGACGCAGGTAGACACGTCGACGAAGGTAGACACGGTCGACACAGGTAGACACGGTCAACACAGATAGACACGGTCGACGCAGGTAGACACGGTCGACGCAGGTAGACACGGTCGACGCAGGTAGACACGGTCGACGCAGGTAGACACGGTCGACACAGATAGACACGGTCGACGCAGGTAGACACGGTCGACGCAGGTAGACACGGTCGACGCACGTAGACACGGTCAACGCAAGTAGACATGGTCGATGCAGGCAGACACGGTCGACGCAGGTAGACACGGTCGACGCAGGTAGACACGGTCGACGCAGGTAGACACGGTCGACGCAGGTAGACACGGTCGACGCACGTAGACACGGTCGACGCACGTAGACACGGTCGACACAGGCAGACACGGTCGACGCAGGTAGACACGGTCGACGCACGTAGACACGGTCGACGTAGATATACACGGTCGACGCAGGTAGACACGGTCGACGCAGGTAGACACGGCCGACGCAGGTAGACATGGTAGACGCAGGTAGACACGGTTGACGCACGTAGACATGGTCGACGCAGGTAGAAATGGTCGACACTGGTAGACACGGTCGACGCAGGCAGAGAAGGTCGACGCCGGTAGACACGGTCGACGCAGGTAGACACGATCGACGCAGATAGACACGGTCGACGCAGGTAGACACGGTCGGCGCTGGTAGACACGGTCGACGCACGTAGACACGGTTTACGCACGTAGACACGGTCGACGCTGGTAGACACGGTCGACGCAGGCAGACACGGTCGATGCCGGTAGACACGGTCGACGCAGGTAGACACGGTCGACGCAGATAGACACAGTCGACGCAGGTAGACACGGTCGACGCTGGTAGACACGGTCGACGCAGGTAGACACGGTCGACGCAGATATACACGGTCGACGCACGTAGACACGGTCGACGCAGGTAGACACGGTCGACGCACGTAGACACGGTCGACGCAGGTAGACACGGTCGACGCAAATAGACACGGTCAACACAGATAGACACGGTCGACGCAGGTAGACACGGTCGACGCAGGTAGACACGGTCGACGCAGGTAGACACGGTCGACGTCGACGCAGGTAGACACGGTCGACGTCGACGCAGGTAGACACGGTCGACGTCGACGCAGGTAGACACGGTCGACGCAGGTAGACACGGTCGACGCAGGTAGACACGGTCGACGCAGGTAGACACGGTCGACGCTGGTAGACACAGTCGACGCAGGTAGACACGGTCGACGTCGACGCAAGTAGACACGGTCGACGTCGACGCAGGTAGACACGGTCGACGCAGATAGACAACGTCGACGCAGATAGACACGATCGACGTCGACGCAGATAGACACGGTCGACGCAGGTAGACACGGTCGACGCTGGTAGACACGGTCGACGTCGACGCAGGTAGACACGGTCGACGCAGATAGACACGGTCGACGCAGATAGACACGGTCGACGTCGACGCAGATAGACACGGTCGACGTCGACGCAGGTAGACACGGTCGACGCAGATAGACAACGTCGACGCAGATAGACACGATCGACGTCGACGCAGATAGACACGGTCGACGTCGACGCAGATAGACACGGTCGACGTCGACGCAGATAGACACGGTCGACGCAGGTAGACACGGTCGACGCAGATAAACTCGGTCGACATAGATAGACACGGTCGACGCAGATAGACACGGTCGACGCAGGTAGACACGGTCGACGCAGGTAGACACGGTCGACGCACTTAGACACGGTCGACACAGATATACACGGTCGACGCAGATAGACACGGTCGACGCAGGTAGACATGGTCGACGCAGGTAGACACGGTCGACGCACGTAGACACGGTCGACACAGATATACACGGTCGACGCAGGTAGACACGGTCGACGAAGGTAGACACGGTCGACGCAGGTAGACACGGTCGACGCAGATAAACTCGGTCGACACAGATAGACACGGTCGACGCAGATAGACACGGTAGACGCAGGTAGACACGGTCGACGCAGGTAGACACGGTCGACGCACTTAGACACGGTCGACACAGATATAGACGGTCGACGCAGATAGACACGGTCGACGCAGGTAGACATGGTCGACGCAGGTAGACACGGTCGACGCACGTAGACACGGTCGACACAGATATACACGGTCGACGCAGGTAGACACGGTCGACGAAGGTAGACACGGTCGACGCAGGTAGACACGGTCGACACAGGTAGACACGGTCAACACAGATAGACACGGTCGACGCAGGTAGACACGGTCGACGCAGGTAGACACGGTCGACGCAGGTAGACACGGTCGACGCAGGTAGACACGGTCGACACAGATAGACACGGTCGACGCAGGTAGACACGGTCGACGCAGGTAGACACGGTCGACGCACGTTGACACGGTCGACGCACGTTGACACGGTCGACGCAGGTAGACATGGTCGATGCAGGCAGACACGGTCGACGCAGGTAGACACGGTCGACGCAGGTAGACACGGTCGACGCAGGTAGACACGGTCGACGCAGGTAGACACGGTCGACGCAGGTAGACACGGTCGACGAAGGTAGACACGGTCGACGCACGTAGACACGGTCGACGCAGGCAGACACGGTCGACGCAGGTAGACACGGTCGACGCACGTAGACACGGTCGACGTAGATATACACGGTCGACGCAGGTAGACACGGTCGACGCAGGTAGACACGGCCGACGCAGGTAGACATGGTAGACGCAGGTAGACACGGTTGACGCACGTAGACATGGTCGACGCAGGTAGACATGGTCGACACTGGTAGACACGGTCGACGCAGGCAGAGACGGTCGACGCCGGTAGACACGGTCGACGCAGGTAGACACGATCGACGCAGATAGACACGGTCGACGCAGGTAGACACGGTCGGCGCTGGTAGACACGTTCGACGCACGTAGACACGGTCGACGCAGGTAGACACGGTCGACGCAAATAGACACGGTCAACACAGATAGACACGGTCGACGCAGGTAGACACGGTCGACGCAGGTAGACACGGTCGACGTCGACGCAGGTAGACACGGTCGACGTCGACGCAGGTAGACACGGTCGACGTCGACGCAGGTAGACACGGTCGACGTCGACGCAGGTAGACACGGTCGACGTCGACGCAGGTAGACACGGTCGACGTCGACGCAGGTAGACACGGTCGACGCAGGTAGACACGGTCGACGCTGGTAGACACGGTCGACGCAGGTAGACACGGTCGACGTCGACGCAAGTAGACACGGTCGACGTCGACGCAGGTAGACACGGTCGACGCAGGTAGACACGGTCGACGCTGGTAGACACGGTCGACGTCGACGCAGGTAGACACGGTCGACGCAGATAGACACGGTCGACGCCGACGCAGGTAGACACGGTCGACGCAGATAGACACGGTCGACGCAGATAGACACGGTAGACGCAGGTAGACACGGTCGACGCAGATAGACACGGTCGACGCAGGTAGACACGGTCGACGCAGATAGACACGGTCGACGTCGACGCAGGTAGACACGGTCGACGCAGGTAGACACGGTCGACGCAGGTAGACACGGTCGACGCAGATAGACATGGTCGACGCAGGTAGACACGCTCGACGCTGGTAGACACGGTCGACGTCGACGCTGGTAAACATGGTCGACGTCGACGCAGGTAGACATGGTCGACGTCGACGCTGGTAGACACGGTCAACGTCGACGCTGGTAGACATGGTCGACGTCGACGCTGGTAGACATGGTCGACGTCGACGCAGGTAGACACGGTCGACGTCGACGCAGGTAGACGCGGTCGACGTTGCAACAGGTGAACCACTAAAGTATTCACGAGTCAAGAGTTCGTTTAGTAATGAAGAGGTTTGGAACCTTGTGTGTGTTCAGATGGATTTGATCCTGGTTACCTGCGGTATACCTTGCGTATACTCTTAGTATACCTGGCGTATACTCTTAGTATACCTGGCGTATACTCTTAGTATTCCTTGCGTATACTCTTAGTATACGTTGCGTATACTCTTAGTATACCTGGCGTACAGTATACCCGGAGTATACCTGAAGTAGGTTCTGGAAAGCCTACTGCCCTAAAACCCGGTCTGGGGCCAGGCTCGTCGTGTGATTACTTGATCAATCAAGGCTGTTGCTTGGAGCTGCCTGCAGGCCCTCGTATCCATTATAACCCGGCTGGTCCGCCACTTCCTGCCTGGCTTTCTCCTCAGTCTCTTTATGTAAATATTGAGGCACAGCAAATTTCGTTCACTATATTCCAGAATTAGTTACATTTTAAATTATGTGCATCATACTGATTTGCTACTTAAAATTAAGTCTTATGATGTCTCCTATGTTTAATAGTGCATTTCTTAACGTTGGGAAAATGTAAGCAATTAATTTTACAGTATAATTAACTTGCTCGGGAAGGAAAATATTGAGGGCCTGTCCGGGAGTTGAACCCGGGACCTCCTGCACCCAAAGCAGGAATCATACCACTAGACCAACAGGCCGTGGATATTGGAGTTTAGTTACGTTATTTAAATCGCCTTTTTAGAATTAAATATACCTATTGAAAATTACCAGAGCCTGTCCAGGATTCGAACCCGGGATGCGAGTATTTAAAGCAGGCGATGTTTTTCTTCAGCAAATCATAATTTTCAACATGCGGTCAATCAACTGGTAAACATCGCACACTTCCTTGTTGTTTGTAGTGAATCTGCCAGCCAGTATCCTCAATTTAATTACCTGTTCAGACATTGTTGTTTTTCTCCTGATGTTGCTGTGCAGCAATTTAAGTTGAGTCTTTGCCTTGTTTACTATATCATTTTCGTATTGCCCTTCTGCCTCTCTTCTCTCCCTGACGTATTCATTTTTGCCACTCTGGTATCTTTCTCTGCTCTCAAATGTCCTGTTATTTCTATAGTTTCTCCGCACAGTTGTATTTTGTTGTCTTGCTAACTTACATCTCTGATTAAACCATGGGATTCTCATCTGCATTTGTTTTTTTTCCTTTCGGCCCGGAGCAGACTTGTCTGCTGCCATCGTATTTTGGGCCGTCTTTCCCCTGAAGGCAAGAGAACTATCAGCGGGAAAGCACCAAGTCATTACGACTATGTGACACTTGGAAGGGGTCAGGATAAGGATTTGGGATGGGACGAGGGGAAAGGAATGGTCTTTCCCCTGAGCTTTCCCATGTTATATATGTTAGGAATTTTTTTATCTCCTCGTAGTTTCCCTTTCGGAATGCCAGCTTTTTGTTTTCAGGTCCCTTCCTTGAGTATATTAACCCTTCTTCGACCAAACACTCAAACGTGATTACACCGTGGTCGCTCATTCCTACTGAGGCCTCGAAAACGTTTTCTCTTAAGTCGGAGTCGTTCAGAGTTAAGACTAGGTCGAGTCTCGCTGATTATCTTTTCCTCTCATTCTTGTGGGTCCCCTGACATGCTGGCTTAAAACGTTTTGTCGCCACCTCCAATAGTTTAGCTCTCCATGTTTCCTCACCTCTATGTGGTTCCTTGTTCTCCCAGTCTATCCTTCAGTGATTGAAGTTTCCCATGATGAACAGATGGGATCGGTTTCTACAGGCAGCAGTGACTGCCCTCTCAGTTATAGTGTTGACTCCCATAATGTTTATGTCATACTCTTGCCTGGGTCTTCTGTCGTTTGGTGGTGGGTTATATATCACTGCTACTACTACTCTTGGTCCTCCCATCGTCATGATACCTGTAATGTAGTATCTGGAGTGTGTGTGTGTGTGTGTGTGTGTGTGTGTGTGTGTGTGTGTGTGTGTGTGTGTGTGTGTGTGTGTGTGTGTGTGTGTGTGTGTGTGTGTGTGTGTGTGTGTGTGTGTGTCTACTCACTTAGTTGTTCTCACCTAGTTGTGCTTTCAGAGATTGAGCTCTGGCTCCCTGCTCCCGCTTCTCAATCGTCAATCAACTGGTGCACAGATTCCTGAGCCTACTGGGCTCTATCCTATCTACATTTAAAATTGTGTATGGAGTCAGCTTCATCAGTGCCCATTGCATTCCACCTGTTAACTACTCTGACACTGAAAAAGTTCTTTCTGACGTCCCTATGACTCATTTAGGTACTCAGTTTCCACCTGTATCCCCTTGTTTGCGTACCACCAGTGTTGAATAGTTTGTCTTTGTCTCCCCTGTCAATTCTCCTGAGAATTTTGTAGGTTGTGATCATGTCTCCCCTTACTCTTCTGTCTTCCAGTGTCGTAAGGTGCATTTCCCGCAGCCTTTCTTCGTAACTCATGCCTCTTAGTTCTGGGACTAATCTAGTGGTATACCTCTGAACTTTTTTTTTGTCCAGCTTCGTCTTGTGCTTGACAAGGTACGACTTCATGCTGGCGCCGCATACTTTAGGATTGGTGATTATCGTTTTAGGTATGTGTGTGTGTAATTACCTAAGTATAGTTACATGATGAGAGCTACACTCGTGGTGTCCCGTTTTCCCAGCACTCTTTGTCATATAACGCTTTGAAACTACTGACGGTCTTGTTCCACCACCTTCTCACCTTACTTGTTCCAACCGTCTACCACTCTGTTTGCGAAAGTGGATTTGCTTATATATCTTCGGCATCTGTGTTTAGCTAGTTTAAACCTATGACCTCTTGTTCTTGAAGTTCCGGGTCTCAGGAAATCTTCCCTATCAATAATATAGTGAGTGTGTGTGTGTGTGTGTGTATTAACCTAGTTGTGTTTGCGGGGGTTGAGCTCTGCTCTTTCAGGCCGCCTCTCAACTGTCGATCAACTGTTACTAACTACTATTTATTTTTTTTCTTGCTCTCTCTCTCCCCACACCACACACACACACTCACCCCAGGAAGCAGCCCGTGACAGCTGACTAACTCTCAGGTACCTATTTACTGCTAGGTAACAGGGGCATAGGGTGGAAAGAAACTCTGCCCATCGGATCTCGCCGGCGCCCGGGATCGAACCCGGGACCAAAGGATCACGTGCAAGCGTGCTGTCCGCTCGGCCACCGGCTCCCCCGGCCGTTCAAAGTTCTGATTTATGTGTGTATGTGTATGTGTGTGTGTGTATGTGTGTGTGCGTGTGTATGTGTGCGTGTGTGTGTGTGAGTATTCACCTAGTTGTATTCACCTAGTTGTATTCACCTAGTTGTGTTTTGCGGGGGTTGAGCTTTGCTCTTTCGGCCCGCCTCTCAACTGTCAATCAACTGTTTGCTAACTACTTTTTTTTTCACACCACACACACACACACACACACACACACACACACACACACACACACACACACGCACACCAGGAAGCAGCCCGTAACAGCTGACTAACTCCCAGGTACCTATTTACTGCTAGGTAACAGGGGCATTCAGGGTGAAAGAAACTTTGCCCATTTGTTTCTGCCTCGTGCGGGAATCGAACCCACGCCACAGAATTACAAGTCCTGCGCGCTATCCACCAGGCTACGAGGCCCCAGCATGAGTGTGCGCATGTGTGTGTGTTTGTGTGTGTGTGTGTGCGCGCGCGTGTGTGTGTGTGTGTGTGTGTGTGTGTGTGTGTGTGTGTGTGTGTGTGTGTGTGTGTGTGTGTGTGTGTGTGTGTGTGTGTGTGTGTGTGTGTGTGTGTACTCACCTAATTGTACTCACCTAATTGTGCTTGCGGGGGTTGAGCTTTGGCTCTTTGGTCCCGCCTCTCAACTGTCAATCAACTGGTGTACAGTTTCCTGAGCCTACTGGGCTCTATCATATCTACATTTGAAACTGTGTATGGAGTCAGCCTCCACCACATCACTGCCTAGTGCATTCCATTTACTAACTACTCTGACACTGAAAAAGTTCTTTCTAATGTCTCTGTGGCTCATTTGGGTACTCAGTTTCCACCTGTGTCCCCTTGTTCGCGCCCCTCCAGTGTTGAATAGTTCATCCTTGTTTACCCGGTCAATTCCCCTGAGGATTTTGTAGGTTGTGATCATGTCCCCCCTTACTCTTCTGTCTTCCAGTGTCGTAAGTTGCATTTCCCGCAGCCTTTCCTCATAACTCATGCCTCTTAGTTCTGGGACTAGTCTAGTAGCATACCTTTGGACTTTTTCCAGCTTCGTCTTGTGCTTGACAAGGTACGGGCTCCATGCTGGGGCCGCGTACTCCAGGATTGGTCTTACATATGTGGTGTACAAGATTCTGAATGATTCCTTACACAGGTTCCTGAACGCCGTTCTGATGTTAGCCAGCCTCGCATATGCCGCAGACGTTATTCTCTTTATGTGGGCTTCAGGAGACAGGTTTGGTGTGATATCAACTCCTAGATCTTTCTCTCTGTCTGTTTCATTAAGTACTTCATCCCCTATTCTGTATCCTGTGTCTGGCCCTTTGTATCCACTGCCTAGTTTCATTACTTTGCATTTTCTTGGGTTGAACTTCAACAGCCATTTGTTGGACCATTCACTCAGTCTATCTAGGTCATCTTGTAGCCTCCTACTATCATCCTCTGTTTCAATCCTCCTCATAATTTTTGCATCGTCGGCAAACATTGAGAGGAACGAATCTATACCCTCTGGGAGATCATTTACATATACCAGAAACAGTATAGGTCCAAGGACTGACCCCTGCGGGACTCCACTTGTAACGTCTCGCCAATCTGAGACTTCATCCCTCACACAGACTCGTTGTCTCCTGTTGCTTAGGTACTCCTCTATCCACCGGAGTACCTTCCCTTTCACTCCAGCCTGCATCTCCAACTTTCGCACTAGCCTCTTGTGTGGCACTGTATCAAAGGCTTTTTGACAATCTAAAAATATGCAGTCTGCCCACCCTTCTCTTTCTTGCCTTATTTTTGTTGCCTGGTCGTAGAATTCAAGTAACGCTGTGAGGCAGGACCTGCCATCCCTGAACCCATGTTGGTGCTGTGTTACAAAGTTCCTTCGCTCCAGATGCTCCACTAGTTTTTTTCGCACAATCTTCTCCATCAGCTTGCATGGTATGCAGGTTAGGGACACTGGCCTGTAGTTCAGTGCCTCCTGTCTATCCCCTTCTTGTATATCGGGACTACGTTAGCTGCTTTCCAAATATCTGGCATTCCCCTGTTGCCAGTGATTGTTATACACAATGGAGAGTGGTAGGCACAGTTCTCTTGCTCCTTCCTTTAGCATGGGGAGTTCCATCTGGGCCTATAGCCTTTGTCACATCCAACTCTAGTAAACACTTCCTTACTTCCCCGCTGGTAATCTCAAAGTCTTCCAGTGGTTCCCGGTTAGCTATTCCCTCTCTTACCTCTGGAATTCTCCTTGCTCGATGGTGAAGACCTCCTGGAATTCTTATTCAACTCCTCACACACTTCCTTGTCATTTGTAGTGAATCCTTCCGCCCCTATCCTCAGTTTCATAACCTGTTCCTTTACTGTTGTTTTATCCTGATGTGGNTACAGAAGTAGTAGACTGTTTTTTCACTATTTTCATATGTAAAACGAAATACTGACTCTCTCGATGGCTTTTTAGGTCGGTTAGTTTATCTGTATATTTTACTATGACGAATATGTCATCTACAGACGGAAGTTACTATTGGTTTTTGCCTACTACAGAAGACTCTCTCTTCGATGATTCCCATGTAAAAATTACCGAATAACACTCCTAAGGGGGAGCCCATAAGCACCAGCTTATATACTAGCCTACAAACATTGGATTATGCCTAAACGGTAGGAGTGAGTGCCCCCAAAGATATAAAGCCAGTGTTCTCAAAGCTTATATTCGTCGAGCCCTTACCCACTGCTCCGAATGGAGCAACGTGAGTAGCGGAATTGAAAGAATAACTCTGGTGTTGGTGAACAATGGATATAGCAATACAGAAATAAACTACTATGAGACGACACCTGGACCGATGGTACAATCCTGAACCAAGAACAGAAACCACAACGCCTCTAATAAAATTATATCACAATCCAACCATGCACAGTGAACATAAAAAGAAGAACGAATAATAAAAGAAATAATACGTAAGGAGAAAAAAGCAGAACTCCTAACCAAAACATAGACCTAATCATATTTCAATAAAAGAAAAAAGACTACCGACCTCCTTATTAAAAATAGCCTGAAACAGATGGAGAACCCTTTACAGCAGTCAACCGTGGTATATGTACACCTGCCCCCACGAAGGATGTGACCATCAATCTAAGTACATAGGTATGACGTCCACCAAGCTGACGAGGCGTTTGACCTGACATCTTCAATCCGGTATCTCCCAAAATCACATGAAACAAGCCATGACATCATCATAACTAGAGAAATGTTGAATAAAACACTTGTATAATTGACAAAACCCAATATGTAAGAAGATTACAAATTCTTGAAGCAATCTGCTTTAAAAAAGAACAACCACGATAAATCCCCAAATTACGGAACTATTCACTCTACCCACAATGAGAGTAAGAACAAGACTGGAACGCGACGATGCCAACATAGAAGATAGTGCCCAACATGCTACGCCCACTACACCTGATTAATCTTTGTATGTGAATAGGACCCCTTTACGCCTTTTATTTGATCAAACTTTAACGCCTTAATTTTCTCTTCTCTATGCCTTATTCTTGACCCATTTGTCAAGACCACCTGACCCTCTAATAGTATAAATCCAATATGCTTTGTACTTTCCTATCACTTGAGAATGGACCATGTAGGTTCGAAACGTTGCGTAATTTTATAATAAATATAATTCATCAACAGGTATTATATATCTTTTTCTTCACCTCAAACGAAGATGACGTTTACAGAACTCTTCTAATTAAACCAAGATCGAATAGAACTAGTCTGAGGGATAGAAGCCTTAATCAAGAAAATAATCAATACAGAATGTGCAGTCATATTCACTGCATGACGACAACACCTGGCAAGTCTTATTGATGCCTAACAAAGTTTACAACACCTTAGAGCGCATTTGTTGAAAACAGGTTGACAGTTACCCCATATGACGGTCTAGCTCTTGGCTGCCTGCCTGTTGACTATGATTGCTTATCTACATTGATTAATTGATAAAAATTAAACCACCCGGCACGGACATGAATAGCCCGCAATGCTTATCTAGTGAGACGTGCGCATACTAACAACAAGTCCTTGGTTCTACGCCTTAAACGAGCCCGAATATAAATATTATAGCAAAACTAAACTCAAATCACTAGCAGTCTGTTGGTCTAGTGGTAAGATTCGTGCTTAGGTGCAGGAGGCCCTGGTTTTAAATCCCGGACAAGCCCTCAATGTTTTCCTTCAAGAGCTTCTTTCCAAAGATAAATTAGTTGCACAAATATTTCTCTGCATTTTACCAACATTAGGAGATGCATTATTAAGTAAAGCAGAGATCACATGGTTACAATTTAAGCAACAGATCAATACGATGTATATGTTATGAAGGATAACAAAATTATACAATGAAGTTAAAGATATTTAGACAGCCTCAGCCTGAGTCAAATGTTTAGTTAATTACGTAGACTTTAATATGTCAGTAATTGACTTTGATCAAATGCAATGTAATAATGAGTAATGACGGCAACGATTGTAGAACTGATGAGTAATGAAGGCAACGGTTGTAGAACTGATGAGTAATGAAGGCAACGGTTGTAGAACTGATGAGTAATGAAGGCAACGGTTGTAGAACTGATGAGTAATGACGGCAACGGTTGTAGAACTGATGAGTAATGAAGGCAACGGTTGTAGAACTGATGAGTAATGACGGCAACGGTTGTAGAACTAATGAGTAATGACGGCAACGGTTGTAGAACTGATGAGTAATGACGGCAACGGTTGTAGAACTGATGAGTAATGACGGCAACGGTTGTAGAACTGATGAGTAATGAAGGCAACGGTTGTAGAACTGATGAGTAATGACGGCAACGGTTGTAGAACTGATGAGTAATGACGGCAACGGTTGTAGAACTGATGAGTAATGACAACGAAGATTTGACATTATTCTTCGTTATATATATTTGCATCTCATGAACATTTGGCTCATAGTTAATCATCACGACTCAGGTAGACATGGTCAACGTCGACGCTATAAGACATAGTCAACATCGACGTTGGTAGACATAGTCAATATCGACGCTGGTAGACGTGGTCAACGTCGACGCTGGTAGACGTGGCCAACGTCGACGTTGGTAGATATAGTTAACGTCGACGCTGGTAGACATAGTCAACGTCGACGCTGATAGACGTGGTCAACGTCGAAGCTGGTAGACATAGTCAACGTCGACGCTGGTAGACATGGTCAACGTCGACGCTGATAGACGTGGTCAACGTCGACGCTGGTAGACATGGTCAACGTCGACGCTGGTAGACATGGTCAACGTCGACGCTGGAAGATATAGTCAACGTCGACGCTGGTAGACATGGTCAACGTCGACGCTGGTAGACATGGTCAACGTCGACGCTGGTAGACATAGTCAACGTCGACGCTGGTAGACACGGTCAACGTCGACGCTGGTAGACATAGTCAACGTCGACGCTGGTAGACACGGTCAACGTCGACGCTGGTAGACATAGTCAACGTCGACGCTGGTAGACACGGTCAACGTCGACGCTGGTAGACATAGTCAACGTCGACGCTGGTAGACATGGTCAACGTCGACGCTGGTAGACATGGTCAACGTCGACGCTGGTAGACATGGTCAACGTCGACGCTGGTAGATATAGTCAACGTCGACGCTGGTAGACATAGTTAACGTCGACGCTGGTAGACATGGTCAACGTCGACGCTGGTAGACGTGGTCAACATCGACCCTGGTAGACATAGTCAACGTCGACGCTGGTAGACATGATCAACGTCGACGTTGGTAGATATAGTTAACGTCGACGCTGGTAGACATGGTAAACGTCGACGCAGGTAGACATGGTCAACGTCGACGCTGGTAGACATAGTTAACGTCGACACTGGTAGACATGGTCAACGTCGACGTTGGTAGATATAGTTAACGTCGACGCTGGTAGACATGGTAAACGTCGACGTAGGTAGACATGGTCAACGTCGACGCTGGTAGACATAGTTAACGTCGACACTGGTAGACATGGTCAACGTCGACGCTGGTAGACATAGTTAACGTCGACGCTGGTAGACATGGTCAACGTCGACGTTGGTAGATATAGTTAACGTCGACGCTGGTAGACATGGTCAACGTCGACGCTGGTAGACATGGTCAACGTCGACGCTGGTAGACATGGTCAACGTCGACGCTGATAGACGTGGTCAACGTCGACGCTGGTAGACATGGTCAACGTCGACGCTGGTAGACATAGTCAACGTCGACGCTGATAGACGTGGTCAACGTCGACGCTGGTAGACATGGTCAACGTCGACACTGGTAGACATGGTCAACGTCGACGCTGGTAGACGTGGTCAACGTCGAAGCTCGTAGACATGGTCGACGTTGACGCTGGTAGACATGGTCAACGTCGACGCTGATAGACATGGTCAACGTCGACGCTGGTAGACACGATCAACGTCGACGCTGGTAGACATGGTCGACGTCGACGTGGTTAGCCACGGTGAATCGACGCAGATAGACACGGTCGACGTCGACGCAGATAGACACGGTCGACGTCGACGCAGATAGACACGGTCGACGTCGACGCAGATAGACACGGTCGACGTCGACGCAGATAAACACGGTCGACGTCGACGCAGATAGACACGGTCGACGTCGACGCAGATAGACACGGTCGACGTCGACGCAGATAAACACGGTCGACGTCGACGCAGGTAGACACGGTCGTCGTCGACGCAGGTAAACACGGTCGACGTCGACGCAGATAGACACGGTCGACATCGACGCAAATATACACGGTCGACGTCGACGCAGATAGACACGGTCGACGCAGGTAAACACGGTCAACGCAGGTAGACACGGTCGACGCAGATAGACTCGGTCGACACAGATAGACACGGTCGACGCAGATAGACACGGTCGATGCAGGTAGACACGGTCGACGCAGGTAGACACGGTCGACGCAGGTAGACACGGTCGACGCAGATAGACACGGTTGACGCAGATAGACACGGTCGACGCAGGTAGACACGGTCGACGCTGGTAGACACGTTCGGTAGACACGGTTGACGCAGGTAGACACGGTCGACGCAGGTACACACGGTCGACGCTGGTAGACACGGTCGACGTCGACGTAGGTAGACACGTCGACGCAGGTAGACACGGTCGACGCTGGTAGACACGGTCGACGTCGACGCAGGTAGACACGGTCGACACAGGTAGACACGGTCGACGTCGACGCAGGTAGACACGGTCGACGCTGGTAGACACGGTCGACGTCGACGCAGGTAGACACGTCGACGCAGGTAGACACGGTCGATGCAGGTAGACACAGTCGACGCTGGTACACACGGTCGACGTCGACGCAGGTAGACACGTCGACGCAGGTAGACACGGTCGACACTGGTAGACACGGTCGACGCAGGTAGACACGGTCGACGTCGACGCAGGTAGACATGGTCAACGTCGACGCTATAAGACATAGTCAACATCGACGTTGGTAGACATAGTCAACATCGACGCTGGTAGACGTGGTCAACGTTGACGCTGGTAGACGTGGTCAACGTCGACGTTGGTAGATATAGTTAACGTCGACGCTGGTAGACATAGTCAACGTCGACGCTGATAGACGTGGTCAACGTCGAAGCTGGTAGACATAGTCAACGTCGACGCTGGTAGACATGGTCAACGTCGACGCTGATAGACGTGGTCAACGTCGACGCTGGTAGACATGGTCAACGTCGACGCTGGTAGACATAGTCAACGTCGACGCTGGAAGATATAGTCAACGTCGACGCTGGTAGACATGGTCAACGTCGACGCTGGTAGATATAGTTAACGTCGACACTGGTAGACATGGTCAACGTCGACGCTGGTAGACGTGGTCAACATCGACGCTGGTAGACATAGTCAACGTCGACGCTGGAAGATATAGTCAACGTCGACGCTGGTAGACATGGTCAACGTCGACGCTGGTAGACATGGTCAACGTCGACGCTGGTAGACATAGTCAACGTCGACGCTGGTAGACACGGTCAACGTCGACGCTGGTAGACATAGTCAACGTCGACGCTGGTAGACACGGTCAACGTCGACGCTGGTAGACATAGTCAACGTCGACGCTGGTAGACACGGTCAACGTCGACGCTGGTAGACATAGTCAACGTCGACGCTGGTAGACATGGTCAACGTCGACGCTGGTAGACATGGTCAACGTCGACGCTGGTAGACATGGTCAACGTCGACGCGGGTAGATATAGTCAACGTCGACGCTGGTAGACATAGTTAACGTCGACGCTGGTAGACAGGGTCAACGTCGACGCTGGTAGACGTGGTCAACATCGACCCTGGTAGACATAGTCAACGTCGACGCTGGTAGACATGGTCAACGTCGACGTTGGTAGATATAGTTAACGTCGACGCTGGTAGACATGGTAAACGTCGACGCAGGTAGACATGGTCAACGTCGACGCTGGTAGACATAGTTAACGTCGACGCTGGTAGACATGGTCAACGTCGACGCAGGCAAACATGGTCAGCGTCGACGCTGGTAGACATGGTCAACGTCGACGCTGGTAGACATAGTTAACGTCGACGCTGGTAGACATGGTCAACGTCGACGTTGGTAGATATAGTTAACGTCGACGCTGGTAGACATGGTCAACGTCGACGCTGGTAGACATGGTCAACGTCGACGCTGATAGACGTAGTCAACGTCGACGCTGGTAGACATAGTCAACGTCGACGCTGGTAGACATAGTCAACGTCGACGCTGATAGACGTGGTCAACGTCGACGCTGGTAGACATGGTCAACGTCGACGCTGGTAGACATGGTCAACGTCGACGCTGGTAGACGTGGTCAACGTCGACGCTCGTAGACATGGTCGACGTTGACGCTGGTAGACATGGTCAACGTCGACGCTGATAGACATGGTCAACGTCGACGCTGATAGACATGGTCAACGTCGACGCTGGTAGACACGATCAACGTCGACGCTGGTAGACATGGTCGACGTCGACGTGGTTAGCCACGGTGAATCGACGCAGATAGACACGGTCGACGTCGACACAGATAGAAGTGCAGAAGGCCTATTGGCCCATACGAGGCAGCTCCTATTTATAACCACCCAATCCCACTCATATACATGTCCAACCCATGCTTGAAACAATCGAGGGACCCCACCTCCACAATGTTACGCGGCAATTGGTTCCACAAATCAACAACCCTGTTACTGAACCAGTATTTACCCAAGTCTTTCCTAAATCTAAACTTATCCAATTTATACCCATTGTTTCGCGTTCTGTCCTGTGTTGATACTTTCAATACCCTATTAATATCCCCTTTGTTATGTCCATTCATCCACTTGTAAACCTCTATTATGTCACCCCTAACTCTTCGCCTTTCCAGTGAATGCAAATTAAGCTTTGTTAATCTTTCTTCATATGAAAGATTTCTAATTTGGGGAATTAACTTAGTCATCCTACGCTGGACACGTTCAAGTGAATTTATATACATTCTATAATATGGCGACCAAAACTGAACTGCATAATCTAAATGGGGCCTAACTACAGCAAGATTTAGCTTGAGAACCACACCAGGTGTCTTGTTACTAACGCTGCGAATAATATATCCGAGTGTCCGATTTGCCTTATTACGAACATTCATGCATTGATCCTTTTGTTTTAAATTCTTACTAATTATAACTCCCAGATCCCTTTAGCAATCAGACTTCGCAATCTCAACACCATCTAGCTCGTATCTTGTAACTCTATCATCATTACCTAGCCTCAGAACTTTACATTTATCAGCATTAATCTGCATCTGCCAGTCCTTTGACCATTTCAAAACCCTATCTAGATCAACTTGAAGTGATAGTGAGTCCTCCTCCGAATTAATTTCCCTACCGATTTTCGTATCATCGGCAAATTTGCAAATGTTGCTACTCAAACCTGAATCTAAATCATTTATATATATTATAAACAACAGAGGTCCCAGGACAGAGCACTGTGGCACTCCACTTACAACATTTTCCCACTCTGACTTGACTCCATTTATACTAACTCTCTGTTTCCTTTGGTATAGCCATGCCCTAATCCAGCTTAATATAGCACCCCAATACCATGAGCCTCTATCTTTTTAATCAGTCTTTCATGTGGCACTGTATCAAAAGCTTTGCTAAAGTCAAGGTACACAACATCACAGTCCTTACCACTATCATCTGCCTCAACTATGCTAGAATAAAAGATAACAAATTTGTTAACATGAAACGGCCATTTATAAAACCATGTTGCGACTCAATTATTAATTTATGTTTTTCAAGATGAAGACGAATTTTATTTGGTATTATAGATTCGAGTAACTTTCCCACAATAGACGTTAGGCTAATTGGTCGATAGTTAGACGCAAGTGATCTATCTCCTTTCTTAAAAACTGGTATCACATTAGCAACTTTCCAAAACTCTGGCACTCTGCCTGACTCTATTGATTTATTAAATATGATTGACAAGGTCGGAAAGCTCCTCTTTGCATTCTTTAAGCACCTGGCAAACACTTCATCCGGCCCTGGGGATTTGTTTGGTTTGAGTTTTTCTATTTGTTTAAGAACATCCTCCCTGGTAACTGCTAAACTCGTCAACCTGTCCTCGTTCCCACCCACATAGACTTGTTCGGCTGAAGGCATATTGTTAAGTTCCTCTTTAGTAAATACAGATACAAAATATTTATTAAAATACTACTCATCTCTTCTTCACTATCTGTTATTTGACTGTCTCAGTTTTTAATGGGCCTATCCTTTCCCTAGTCTTAGTTCGATATAACTGAAAAAAACCTTAGGATTTGTCTTGCTTGCCTGCTATACGAACCTCATAGTTTCTTTTTGCTTTCCTTATCTCTTTTTTAACATTTTTAACCAGTTGAACGAATTCCTGTTCTAAAGTGACCTCCCCATTTTTAATCCTTTTGTACCAAGCTCTCTTTTTACCTATAGGTTTTCAAATTCTTTGTTATCCACTTTGGGTCATTAGTATTCGATCTATTCATTTGTGTGGTATACTACGTTCCTGTGCTTTGTTAGAATATTCTTAAATAAGTTATATATTGAATCCACATCGAAATCCCCATTTACATCACCTATCACTGGGTTCATGTCTTCGCCAAGACCAGCCCACACCCCATACCCAAGATTTCCAATCAATTTTGACCAACAAAATTTCTTAGGCTAGTAAAATCAGCTTTTCGAAAATTTAGCACTTTAACAGAATTTTTCTCCCTACAGATTTATTCGATTCTAGCAAATCTGTTTTCTTTGTGATGACTGTTCCCCTAGCTCACTCCCTATTGCGATGGCATTAATTTTGTGTTTCCCTGTTATTTAACACTAAATCTAAAATATCATTTTTCCGTGTGGTTCCTTAATTGTGCTGCGTAATAAAGCAATCGTCATTAATTCTAGATAAATCTTCTGCTCTTTCATTATTTCTGTTTGTGTTTCAAACCATTTTTCTTCCCTCATCTGAAAGTCACCCAGACATAATATTGTTAGATTAGTTGATGCCCTACATATTTCATCCCATAGATGCTTTGCTTCCTTTCTGTCTAAATTTTGGTCTGGCCTATATATAACTCCTATTATAATATTATTTGCTTCTTTGTTTAATTCTATCCAAATAGTTTCCTTTGTGTGGCTCAGTTTGATTCCTTCTTTGACTACATTTCACTTTGTCCCTAACGTATATGGCTCATCCACCTCCTCGTCTAATATATCTATCTATTTGAAATATTTAATACATTGATTTGATATTTATCTAATAGTTCTTTATTTTCTGCATTCATCCACTTTTCGGTAAGTTCAATAATATCTATTTTTTCTGGTCAGACAAGACATTAATTCTATATAATTTATGTTTTTCTTATACTTCTACTGTTTATGTGTAATATAACTGAATGAATTGTTATTTTGAGGCCCTTCTCTTTCCTGATCATTTTACCAATTCCTTTCATCCGCAAAACATAAATTTATTACATCCTTTCTCCATATCAATTCCCGTACCATTATCTACTAACAGTTTCAACCAAAACAAACACCTCTAACCATTCTTCCAACGATTTTCCAACAGCAACAACCCCCGCTCTCGGATAGATGCACCCCATCACGAGCAGACTTTTCATTTCTTCCATAGAAAAGTTCCCAGTTTGACCATATATAAGATATGCATTAGATTTGCAATTCTTTCCCCACCTGCATTGACACCAAGTGCCCTCGACATCCATTCAATTCCCACTCCCTCTCTTGGAAGAATTCCACATATACCTTGGGGGATTCCGTCCCATTGCCCTCCTTACTAATTCTATTGCTGTCTTGAATTTCTGTATTAGTTCCTCACTTCTAACCTCTCGCCCAACATCTTACCCCCTGCACTTAATACAAATAATGGGTTTGTTTCCATTTCCCGTTATAATATCTTTCATGTTTCCAACAATTTCACTCATCCTGCTCCGGATAGCAAACCCTTAACCTCTTTATAAACGTTCAAAACGTTTCTGTCCAAATACCTCACCCGGAAATCTCCCACGGAAACCCAAATCGCTTCGATCCTCCCTTTTCTTCTTGGTCCGGCACTTTTGGAAGGACCCTCGCTATTCACATGTCTACTCGCCGCTATTGCCCGTCCCATCCAAACGCTGAACCATAGTTTCACTCACAGCATCGTTCGTCCCTCAGAGCTGCTAGAGGACTCATGACACCACTCCTAGACAAACTAATACAGGTGCTAATAGACAAACTAATACAGGTGCTAATAGAAAAACTAATACAGGCGCTCATTGACAAACTAATACAGGCGCTCATAGTCAAACTAATACAGGCGCTCATATACAAACAAATACAGGCGCTCATAGACAAAGTAATACAGGCGCTCATAGACAAAATAATACAG
>WNGS01001046.1:138117-157041 GCA_020271785.1 Procambarus virginalis | reverse complement strand
TGTGGGCCTCGTAGCCTGGTGGATAGCTCGCAGGACTTGTAATTCTGTGGCACGGGTTCGATTCCCGCACGAGGCAGAAAACAAATGGGCAAAGTTTCTTTCACCTTAAATGCCCCTGTTACCTAGCAGTAAATAGGTACCTGGGAGTTAGTCAGCTGTTAAGGGTGCTTCCTGGGGTGTGTGTGTGTGTGGTGTGGGGAAAAAAAACAAAAAAAAAAAGTAGTTAGCAAACAGTTGATTGACAGTGAGAGGCGGGCCGAAAGAGCAAAGATCAACCCCCGCAAACACAACTAGGTGAATACAACTAGGTGAATATACACACACCACACACACACACACAACACACCACCACACACACACACACACACACACACACACACACACCACACACACACACACCACACACACACACACACACACACACACACACACACACACACACTAATGGAATGCATTAGGAAGTGATGTGGTGGAGGCTAACTCATACACAGTTTCAAGTGTAGACATGATAAAGCCCAATAGGCTCAGGAATCGGTACAGCTGTTGATTGACGGTTGAGAGGCGGGACCAAAGAGCCAGAGCTCAACCCCGCAAACACAACTAGGTGGTGACAAAGATTAAGCAAGAAAGAGAGGGCTGGGCGGACTGCATTTTCTTGGATTGTCGGAAAGCCTTTGACACAGAACCGCATAAGAGGCTGGTACATAAGCTGGAGAGACAGGCAGGTGTATCTGGTAAGGTGATCCAGTGGATAAGGGAGTACCTAAGCAATAGGAAGCAGAGAGTTACGGTGAGGGGTGAGACCTCCGATTGGCGTGAAGTCACCAGTGGAGTCCCACAGGGCTCTGTACTCGGTCCTATCTTGTTTCTGATATATGTAAATGATCTCCCGGAGGGTATAGATTCATTTCTCTCAATGTTTGCGGACGATGCCAAAATTATGAAAAGGATTAAGACAGAAGAGGACTGTTTGAGGCTTCAAGAAGACCTAGACAAGCTGAAGGAATGGTCGAACAAACGGTTGTTAGAGTTTAACATAACCAAATATAATGTAATGAAGATAGGTGTAGGGAGCAGGAGGCCAGATACAAGGTATCATCTGGGAGAGGAAATTCTTCAAGAGTCAGAGTAAGAAAAATACTTGGGGGTTCATATCACTCCAGACCTGTCTCCTGCAGCACATATCAAGAGGATAACATCAGCGGCATATGCCAGGCTGGCCAACATACGAACGGCATTCAAAAACTTGTGCAAAGAATCATTCAAAACTTTGTATACCACATATGTCAGGCCAATCCTGGAGTATGCAGCCCCAGCATGGAGTCCATATCTAGTCAAGAATATGACTAAACTGGAAAAGGTTCAAAGGTTTGCCACGAGACTAGTACCCGAGCTGAGAGGTATGAGCTACGAGGAGAGTCTTCGGGAATTAAACCTCACTTCGCTGGAAGAATGAAGAGTTAGGGAGGGACATGATCACCACATTCAAGATTCTGAAGGGATTTGATAGGGTAGATAAAGACACAAGGGGCACACGCACAAGGGGACTCATGTGGAAACTGAGCGCCAAATGAGCCACAGGGATATTAGAAAGAACTTTTTTAGTGTCAGAGTGGTTGACAAATGGAATGCATTACGAAGTGTTGTGGTGGAGGCTGACTCCATACACAGTTTCAAGTGTAGATATGATAGAGCCCAGTAGGCTCAGGAAACTGTTCACCTGTTGATTGACAGTTGAGAGGCGGGACCAAAGAGCCAGAGCTCAACTCCGGCAAACACAACTAGGTGAGTACGACTAGGTGAGTACACACACGCACACACGCACACACACACATACGCACACACGCACACACACACACACCACACACACACACAAACACACACACAAACACACACACACATGCGCACACACACACACACACATGCGCACACTCATGCTGGGGCCTCGTAGCCTGGTGGATAGCGTGCAGGACTTGTAATTCTGTGGCGCGGGTTCGATTCCCGCACGAGGCAGAAACAAATGGGCAAAGTTTCTTTCACCCTGAATGCCCCTGTTACCTAGCAGTAAATAGGTACCTGGGAGTTAGTCAGCTGTTACGGGCTGCTTCCTGGTGTGCGTGTGTGTGTGTGTGTGTGTGTGGTGTGAAAAAAAAGTAGTTAGCAAACAGTTGATTGACAGTTGAGAGGCGGGCCGAAAGAGCAAAGCTCAACCCCCGCAAAACACAACTAGGTGAATACAACTAGGTGAATACTCACACACACACACACACGCACACATACACACGCACACACACATACACACACACACATACACATACACACATAAATCAGAACTTTGAACGGCCGGGGGAGCCGGTGGCCGAGCGGACAGCACGCTTGCACGTGATCCTTTGGTCCCGGGTTCGATCCCGGGCGCCGGCGAGATCCGAAGGGCAGAGTTTCTTTCCACCCTATGCCCCTGTTACCTAGCAGTAAATAGGTACCTGAGAGTTAGTCAGCTGTCACGGGCTGCTTCCTGGGGTGAGTGTGTGTGTGTGGTGTGTGGTGTGGGGAGAGAGAGAAAAAAAAATAAATAGTAGTTAGTAATAGTTGATTGACAGTTGAGAGCCGGCCCGAAAGAGCAGAGCTCCACCCCCGCAAGCACAACTAGGTTAATACATACACACACACACACACACACAGACTATCAGACATAGAGGTGACAGCAGAGGAGGTAATGAAACAGTTGACAACACTGGATGCAAACAAAGCTGTTGGACCAGACAAAGTATCACCGTGGATACTTAAAGAGGCAGCGCAGGCTCTCAGTGTGCCTCTGGCAATGATCTTTAATGAGTCACTTATGTCGGGAGAATTGCCCAGTTGCTGGAAGGAGGCAAATGTCGTACCGATTTTCAAGAAAGGTGACAGGGAGGAGGCACTTAACTACAGACCCGTATCATTGACAAGCATCCCCTGCAAAATACTTGAAAGAATAATTAGGCTAAGACTTGTTGAGCACCTGGAGAGCATTGGGTTTGTAAACAAGCACCAACATGGTTTCTGGACAGGGAAATCATGCCTAACAAACCTTTTAGAATTCTATGATAAAGTAACAAGGATAAGGCAGGACAGAGAAGGCTGGGCAGACTGCATATTTCTTGACTGCCAAAAGGCCTTTGATACAGTACCGCACAGGAGACTGCTATACAAACTTGAGAGGCAGGCAGGAGTAAGCGGAAAGGCCCTAGAGTGGGTGAAGAACTACCTAACAGGAAGGAGCCAGAGGGTAATGGTAAGGGGTGAGAAGTCGGACTGGAGAACAGTAACAAGTGGAGTACCTCAAGGATCGGTGCTGGGACCAATCCTCTTTCTAATTTACGTAAATGACATGTTTACAGGAGTGGAGTCATACATGTCAATGTTTGCGGATGACGCAAAATTAATGAGAAGAGTTGTGACAGACGAGGATTGTAGGATCCTCCAAGAGGACTTAAACAGGTTGCAGAGATGGTCAGGGAAATGGCTACTGGAGTTTAACACCAGTAAATGTAAAGTTATGGAAATGGGATCAGGTGATAGGAGACCAAAGGGACAGTACACAATGAAGGGGAACAGCCTACCTGTAACGATTCGAGAAAGAGATCTGGGAGTGGATGTGACACCTAATCTAACTCCTGAGGCACATATAAATAGGATAACGACAGCAGCGTACTCTACACTGGCGAAAATTAGAACTTCATTCAGAAACCTATATGAGGAGGCTTTTAGGGCGCTTTACACTGCATACGTGAGACCCGTCTTAGAGTATACCGCGCCATCATGGAGCCCCCACCTGAAGAAACACATAAGGAAACTGCAGAAGGTTCAGAGGTTTGCGACGAGGCTTGTCCCAGAGTTACGAGGGAAGGGATATGAAGAGCGACTGAAGGAACTGAACCTTACGACACTAGAGAAAAGAAGGGAGAGAGGAGATATGATAGGGACATATAAAATACTCAGGGGAATTGACAAAGTGGAAATAGATGAAATGTTCACACGTAATAATAACAGAACGCGGGGACATGGGTGGAAACTGGAAACTCAGATGAGTCACAGAGATGTTAGGAAGTTTTCTTTTAGCGTGAGAGTAGTGGAAAAATGGAATGCACTTGGGGAACAGGTTGTGGAAGCAAATACTATTCATACTTTTAAGACTAGGTATGATAGGGAAATGGGACAGGAGTCATTGCTGTAAACAACCGATAGCTGGAAAGGCGGGATCCAAGAGTCAATGCTCGATCCTGCAAGCACAGATAGGTAAGTACAGATAGGTAAGTACACACTCACTATATTATTGATAGGGAAGATTTCCTGAGACCCGGAACTTCAAGAACAAGAGGTCATAGGTTTAAACTAGCTAAACACAGATGCCGAAGATATATAAGAAAATTCATTTTCGCAAACAGAGTGGTAGACGGTTGGAACAAGTAAGGTGAGAAGGTGGTGGAACAAGACCGTCAGTAGTTTCAAAGCGTTATATGACAAAGAGTGCTGGGAAAACGGGACACCACGAGTGTAGCTCTCATCCTGTAACTATACTTAGGTAATTACACACACACACACACACACACACACACACACACACACACACACACACACACACACACACACACACACACACACACACACACACACACACACACACACACACACATACCTAAAACGATAATCACCAATCCTGAAGTATGCGGCGCCAGCATGAAGCCCGTACCTTGTCAAGCACAAGACGAAGCTGGACAAAAAAAAAGTTCAGAGGTATACCACTAGATTAGTCCCAGAACTAAGAGGCATGAGTTACGAAGAAAGGCTGCGGGAAATGCACCTTACGACACTGGAAGACAGAAGAGTAAGGGGAGACATGATCACAACCTACAAAATTCTCAGGAGAATTGACAGGGGAGACAAAGACAAACTATTCAACACTGGTGGTACGCAAACAAGGGGATACAGGTGGAAACTGAGTACCTAAATGAGTCATAGGGACGTCAGAAAGAACTTTTTCAGTGTCAGAGTAGTTAACAGGTGGAATGCAATGGGCACTGATGAAGCTGACTCCATACACAATTTTAAATGTAGATAGGATAGAGCCCAGTAGGCTCAGGAATCTGTGCACCAGTTGATTGACGATTGAGAAGCGGGAGCAGGGAGCCAGAGCTCAATCTCTGAAAGCACAACTAGGTGAGAACAACTAAGTGAGTAGACACACACACACACACACACACACACACACACACACACACACACACACACACACACACACACACACACACACACACACACACACACACACACACACACACTCCAGAGACTACATTACAGGTATCATGACGATGGGAGGACCAAGAGTAGTAGTAGCAGTGATATATAACCCACCACCAAACGACAGAAGACCCAGGCAAGAGTATGACATAAACATTATGGGAGTCAACGCTATAACTGAGAGGGCAGTCATTGCTGCCTGTAGAAACCGATCCCATCTGTTCATCATGGGGAACTTCAATCACTGAAGGATAGACTGGGAGAACAAGGAACCACATAGAGGTGAGGACACATGGAGAGCTAAACTATTGGAGGTGGCGACAAAACGTTTTAAGCCAGCATGTCAGGGGACCCACAAGAATGAGAGGAAACGATAATCAGCGAGACTCGACCTAGTCTTAACTCTGAACGACTCCGACTTAAGAGAAAACGTTTTTGAGGCCCCAGTAGGAATGAGCGACCACGGTGTAATCACGTTTGAGTATTTGGTCGAAGAAGGGTTAATATACTCAAGGAAGGGACCTGAAAACAAAAAGCTGGCATTCCGAAAGGGAAACTACGAGGAGATAAAAAAATTTCTAACATATATAACATGGGAAAGCTCAGGGGAAAGACCATTCCTTTCCCCTCGTCCCATCCCAAATCCTTATCCTGGCCCCTTCCAAGTGTCATATAGTCGTAATGACTTGGTTCTTTCCCGCTGATAGTTCTCTTCCCTTCAGGGGAAAGACGGCCCAAAATACGATGGCAGCAGACAAGTCTGCTCCGGGCCGAAAGGAAAAAAAACAAATGCAGATGAGAATCCCATGGTTTAATCAGAGATGTAAGTTAGCAAGACAACAAAATACAACTGTGCGGAGAAACTATAGAAATAACAGGACATTTGAGAGCAGAGAAAGATACCAGAGTGGCAAAAATGAATACGTCAGGGAGAGAAGAGAGGCAGAAGGGCAATACGAAAATGATATAGTAAACAAGGCAAAGACTCAACTTAAATTGCTGCACAGCAACATCAGGAGAAAAACAACTATGTCTGAACAGGTAATTAAATTGAGGATACTGGCTGGCAGATTCACTACAAACAACAAGGAAGTGTGCGATGTTTACCAGTTGATTGACCGCATGTTGAAAATTATGATTTGCTGAAGAAAAACATCGCCTGCTTTAAATACTCGCATCCCGGGTTCGAATCCTGGACAGGCTCTGGTAATTTTCAATAGGTATATTTAATTCTAAAAAGGCGATTTAAATAACGTAACTAAACTCCAATATCCACGGCCTGTTGGTCTAGTGGTATGATTCCTGCTTTGGGTGCAGGAGGTCCCGGGTTCAACTCCCGGACAGGCCCTCAATATTTTCCTTCCCCAGCAAGTTAATTATACTGTAAAATTAATTGCTTACATTTTCCCAACGTTAAGAAATGCACTATTAAACATAGGAGACATCATAGGACTTAAATTTAAGTAGCAAATCAGTATGATGCACATAATTTAAAATGTAACTAATTCTGGAATATAGTGAACGAAATTTGCTGTGCCTCAATATTTACATAAAGAGACTGAGGAGAAAGCCAGGCAGGAAGTGGCGGACCAGCCGGGTTATAATGGATACGAGGGCCTGCAGGCAGCTCCAAGCAACAGCCTTGATTGATCAAGTAATCACACGACGAGCCTGGCCCCAGACCGGGTTTTGGGGCAGTAGGCTTTCCAGAACCAACTTCAGGTATACTCCGGGTATACTGTACGCCAGGTATACTAAGAGTATACGCAACGTATACTAAGAGTATACGCAAGGAATACTAAGAGTATACGCCAGGTATACTAAGAGTATACGCCAGGTATACTAAGAGTATACGCAAGGTATACCGCAGGTAACCAGGATCAAATCCATCTGAACACACACAAGGTTCCAAACCTCTTCATTACTAAACGAACTCTTGACTCGTGAATACTTTAGTGGTTCACCTGTTGCAACGTCGACCGCGTCTACCTGCGTCGACGTCGACTGTGTCTACCTGCGTCGACGTCGACCATGTCTACCAGCGTCGACGTCGACCATGTCTACCAGCGTCGACGTTGACCGTGTCTACCAGCGTCGACGTCGACCATGTTTACCAGCGTCGACGTCGACCGTGTCTACCTGCGTCGACCGTGTCTACCAGCGTCGACCGTGTCTACCTGCGTCGACCATGTCTATCTGCGTTGACCGTGTCTACCTGCGTCGACCGTGTCTACCTGCGTCGACCGTGTCTACCTACGTCGACCGTGTCTACCTGCGTCGACCGTGTCTACCTGCGTCGACCGTGTCTATCTGCGTCGACCGTGTCTACCTGCGTCGACCGTGTCTACCTGCGTCGACCGTGTCTACCAGCGTCGACCGTGTCTACCTGCGTCGACCGTGTCTACCTGCGTCGACGTCGACCGTGTCTACTTTCGTCGACGTCGACCGTGTCTACTTGCGTCGACGTCGACCGTGTCTACCTGCGTCGACCGTGTCTACCAGCGTCGACCGTGTCTACCTGCGTCGACCGTGTCTACCTGCGTCGACCGTGTCTACCTGCGTCGACCGTGTCTACCTGCGTCGACGTCGACCATGTCTACCAGCGTCGACGTCGACCATGTCTACCAGCGTCGACGTTGACCGTGTCTACCAGCGTCGACGTCGACCATGTCTACCTGCGTCGACGTCGACCATGTTTACCAGCGTCGACGTCGACCGTGTCTACCTGCGTCGACCGTGTCTAACAGCGTCGACCGTGTCTACCTGCGTCGACCATGTCTATCTGCGTTGACCGTGTCTACCTGCGTCGACAGTGTCTACCTGCGTCGACCGTGTCTACCTGCGTCGACGTCGACCGTGTCTACCTGCATCGACCGTGTCTACCTGCGTCGACCGTGTCTATCTGCGTCGACCGTGTCTACCTGCGTCGACCGTGTCTACCTGCGTCGACCGTGTCTACCAGTGTCGACTGTGTCTACCTGCGTCGACCGTGTCTACCTGCGTCGACGTCGACCGTGTCTACTTGCGTCGACGTCGACCGTGTCTACTTGCGTCGACGTCGACCGTGTCTACCTGCGTCGACCGTGTCTACCAGCGTCGACCGTGTCTACCTGCGTCGACCGTGTCTACCTGCGTCGACCGTGTCTACCGTCGCGTCGACCGTGTCTACCTGCGTCGACCGTGTCTACCTGCGTCGACCGTGTCTACCTGCGTCGACCGTGTCTATCTGTGTTGACCGTGTCTATTTGCGTCGACCGTGTCTACCTGCGTCGACCGTGTCTACGTGCGTCGACCGTGTTTACCTGCGTCGACCGTGTCTACGTGCGTCGACCGTATATATCTGCGTCGACCGTGTCTACCTGCGTCGACCATGTCTACCAGCGTCGACCGTGTCTACCTGCGTCGACTGTGTCTATCTGCGTCGACCGTACCTACCTGCGTCGACGTCGACCGTGTCTACCAGCGTCGACCGTGTCTACCTGCGTCGACCGTGTCTACCTGCGTCGACGTCGACCGTGTCTACTTGCGTCGACGTCGACCGTGTCTACTTGCGTCGACGTCGACCGTGTCTACCTGCGTCGACCGTGTCTACCAGCGTCGACCGTGTCTACCTGCGTCGACCGTGTCTACCTGCGTCGACCGTGTCTACCTGCGTCGACGTCGACCGTGTCTACCTGCGTCGACCGTGTCTACCTGCGTCGACCGTGTCTATCTGTGTTGACCGTGTCTATTTGCGTCGACCGTGTCTACCTGCGTCGACCGTGTCTACGTGCGTCGACCGTGTCTACCTGCGTCGACCGTGTCTACGTGCGTCGACCGTGTATATCTGCGTCGACCGTGTCTACCTGCGTCGACCGTGTCTACCAGCGTCGACCGTGTCTACCTGCGTCGACTGTGTCTATCTGCGTCGACCGTGTCTACCTGCGTCGACCGTGTCTACCGGCGTCGACCGTGTCTGCCTGCGTCGACCGTGTCTACCAGCGTCGACCGTGTCTACGTGCGTCGACCGTGTCTACGTGCGTCGACCGTGTCTACCAGCGCCGACCGTGTCTACCTGCGTCGACCGTGTCTATCTGCGTCGATCGTGTCTACCTGCGTCGACCGTGTCTACCGGCGTCGACCGTCTATGCCTGCGTCGACCGTGTCTACCAGTGTCGACCGTGTCTACCAGTGTCGACCGTGTCTACCTGCGTCGACCATGTCTACGTGCGTCAACCGTGTCTACCTGCGTCTACCATGTCTACCTGCGTCGACCGTGTCTACCTGCGTCGACCGTGTCTACCTGCGTCGACCGTGTATATCTACGTCGACCGTGTCTACGTGCGTCGACCGTGTCTACCTGCGTCGACCGTGTCTACCTGCGTCGACCGTGTCTACGTGCGTCGACCGTGTCTACCTGCGTCGACTGTGTCTACCTGCGTCGACCGTGTCTACCTGCGTCGACCGTGTCTACCTGCATCGACCGTGTCTGCCTGCATCGACCATGTCTACCTGCGTCGACCGTGTCTACCTGCGTCGACCGTGTCTACGTGCGTCGACCGTGTCTACCTGCGACGACCGTGTCTACCTGCGTCGACCGTGTCTATCTGTGTCGACCGTGTCTACCTGCGTCGACCGTGTCTATCTGTGTTGACCGTGTCTACCTGCGTCGACCGTGTCTACCTGCGTCGACCGTGTCTACCTGCGTCGACCGTGTCTACCTTCGTCGACCGTGTCTACGTGCGTCGACCGTGTCTACCTTGTCGACCGTGTCTACGTGCGTCGACCGTGTCTACCTGCGTCGACCGTGTCTACCTGCGTCGACCGTGTCTGCCTGCGTCGATCATGTCTACGTGCGTCGACCGTGTCTACGTGCGTCGACCGTGTCTACGTGCGTCGACTGTGTCTACGTGCGTCGACCATGTCTACCTGCGTCGACCGTGTCTATCTGTGTTGACCGTGTCTACCTGTGTCGACCGTGTCTACCTTCGTCGAGCGTGTCTACTTGCGTCGACCGTGTATATCTGTGTCGACCGTGTCTACGTGCGTCGACCGTGTCTACCTGCGTCGACCATGTCTACCTGCGTCGACCGTGTCTATCTGCGTCGACCGTGTATATCTGTGTCGACCGTGTCTAAGTGCGTCGACCGTGTCTACCTGCGTCGACCATGTCTACCTGCGTCGACCGTGTCTATCTGCGTCGACCGTGTCTATCTGTGTCGACCGAGTTTATCTGCGTCGACCGTGTCTACCTGCGTCGACCGTGTCTACCTTTGTCGACCGTGTCTACCTGCGTCGACCGTGTCTACCTTTGTCGACCGTGTCTACCTGCGTCGACCGTGTATATCTGTGTCGACCGTGTCTACGTGCGTCGACCGTGTCTACCTGCGTCGACCATGTCTACCTGCGTCGACCGTGTCTATCTGCGTCGACCGTGTATATCTGTGTCGACCGTGTCTAAGTGCGTCGACCGTGTCTACCTGCGTCGACCGTGTCTACCTGCGTCGACCGTGTCTATCTGCGTCGACCGTGTCTATCTATGTCGACCGAGTTTATCTGCGTCGACCGTGTCTACCTGCGTCGACCGTGTCTATCTGCGTCGACGTCGACCGTGTCTATCTGCGTCGACGTCGACCGTGTCTATCTGCGTCGACGTCGACCGTGTCTATCTGCGTCGACGTCGACCACGTCTATCTGCGTCGACGTCGACCGTGTCTACCAGCGTCGACGTTGACCATGTCTATCAGCGTCGACGTTGTCCATGCCTACCAGCGTCGACGTTGACCATGTCTACCAGCGTCGACGTTGACCATGTCTGCCAGCGTCGACGTTGACCATATCTTCCAGCGTCGACGTTGACCATGTCTTCCAGCGTCGACGTTGACCATGTCTATCAGCTTCGACGTTGATAGTGTCTACCAGCGTCGACGTTGACCATGTCTACCAGCGTCGACGTTGACCATGTCTACCAGCGTCAACGTCGACTATGTCTACCAGAGTCGACGTTGACCACGTCTACCAACGTCGACGTTGACCATGTCTACCAGCGTCGACGTTGACCATGTCTACCAGCGTCGACGTTGACCACGTCTACCAGCGTCGACATTGACTATGTTTACAAGCGTCGACGTTGACTATGTCTTCCAGCGTCGACGTTGACCATGTCTACCAGCGTCGACGTTGAACATGTCTGCCAGCGTCGACGTTGACCACGTCTACCAGCGTCGACGTTGATCACGTCAACCAGCATCGACGTTGACCATGTCTACCAGCTTCGACGTTGACCATTTCTACCAGCGTCGACGTTGAGCATGACTACCAGCGTCGACGTTGACCACGTCTACCAGCATCGACGTTGACCACGTCTACCAGCTTCGACGTTGACCATGTCTACCAGCGTCGACGTTGACCACGTCTGCCAGCGTCGACGTTGACCACGTCTACCAGCGTCGACGTTGACCATGTCTACCAGCGTCGACGTTGACCACGTCTACCAGCATCGACGTTGACCTCGTCTACCAGCGTCGACGTTGACCATGTCTACCACCTTCGACGTTGACCATGTCTACCAGCTTCGACGTTGACCACGTCTACCAGCGTCGACGTTGACCATGTCTACCAGCGTCGACGTTGACCATGTCTACCAGCTTCGACGTTGACCATGTCTACCAGCTTTGACGTTGACCATGTCTACCAGCGTCGACGTTGACCATGTCTACCAGCTTCGACGTTGACCATGTCTACCAGCTTTGACGTTGACCACGTCTACCAGCGTCGACGTTGACCATGTCTACCAGCGTCGACGTTGACCATGTCTACCAGCTTCGACGTTGACCATGTCTACCAGCTTTGACGTTGACCATGTCTACCAGCGTCGACGTTGATCACGTGAACCAGCATCGACGTTGACCACGTCTACCAGCGTCGACGTTGACCATGTCTACCAGCGTCGACGTTGACCATGTCTACCTGAGTCATGATGAACTATGAGCCAAATGTTTAGGAGATGCAAGTATATGTAACGAAGAATAACGTGAAATCTTCTTTGTCATTACTCATCAGTTCTACAACCGTTGCCGTCATTACTCATCAGTTCTACATCCGTGGCCGTCATTACTCATCAGTTCTACATCCGTGGCCGTCATTACTCATGAGTTCTACAACCGTTGCCGTCATTACTCATCAGTTCTACAACCGTTGCCGTCATTACTCATCAGTTCTACAACCGTTGCCGTCATTACTCATCAGATCTACAACCGTTGCCGTCATTACTCATCAGTTCTACAACCGTTGCCGTCATTACTCAACAGTTCTACAACCGTTGCCGTCATTACTCATCAGTTCTACGACCGTTGCCGTCATTACTCATCAGTTCTACAACCGTTGCCGTCATTACTCATTATTACATTGCATTTGATCAAAGTCAATTACTGACATATTAAAGTCTACGTAATTAACTAAACATTTGACTCAGGCTGAGGCTGTCTAAATATCTTTAACTTCATTGTATAATTTGTTATCTTTCATAACATATACATCGTATTGATCTGTTGCTTAAATTGTAACCATGTGATCTCTGCTTTACTTAATAATGCATCTCCTAATGTTGGTAAAATGCAGAGAAATATTTGTGCAACTAATTTATCTTTGGAAAGAATCTCTTGAAGGAAAACATTGAGGGCTTGTCCGGGATTTAAAACCAGGGGCCTCCTGCACCTAAAGCACGAATCATACCACTAGACCAACAGACTGCTAGTGATTTGAGTTTAGTTTTGCTATAATATTTATATTCGGGTTCGTTTAAGGCGTAGAACCTGGGACTTGTTGTTAGTATGTTCGCGTCTCACTAGATAAGCATTGCGGGCTATTCATGTCCGTGCCGGGTGGTTTAATTTTTATCAATTAATCAATGTAGATAAGCAATCATAGTCAACAGGCAGGCAGCCAAGAGCTAGACCGTCATATGGGGTAACTGTCAACCTGTTTTCAACAAATGCGCTCTAAGGTGTTGTAAACTTTGTTAGGCATCAATAAGACTTGCCAGGTGTTGTCGTCATGCAGTGAATATGACTGCACATTCTGTATTGATTATTTTCTTGATTAAGGCTTCTATCCCTCAGACTAGTTCTATTCGATCTTGGTTTAATTAGAAGAGTTCTGTAAACGTCATCTTCGTTTGAGGTGAAGAAAAAGATATAAATACCTGTTGAATGAATTATATTTATTATAAAATTACGCAACGTTTCGAACCTACATGGTCCATTCTCAAGTGATAGGAAAGTACAAAGCATATTGGATTTATACTATTAGAGGGTCAGGTGGTCTTGACAAATGGGTCAAGAATAAGGCATAGAGAAGAGAAAATTAAGGCGTTAAAGTTTGATCAAATAAAAGGCGTAAAAGGGGTCCTATTCACATACAAAGATTAATCAGGTGTAGTGGGCGTAGCATGTTGGGCACTATCTTCTATGTTGGCAACGTCGCGTTCCAGTCTTGTTCTTACTCTCATTGTGGGTAGAGTGAATAGTTCCGTAATTTGGGGATTTATCGTGGGTTGTTCTTTTTTAAAGCAGATTGCTTCAAGAATTTGTAATCTTCTTACATAATGGGTTTTGTCAATTATACAAGTGTTTTTATTCAACATTTCTCTAGTTATGATGATGTCATGGCTTGTTTCATGTGATTTTGGGAGATACCTGATTGAAGATGTCAGGTCAAACGCCTCGTCAGCTTGGTGGACGTCATACCTATGTACTTAGATTGATGGTCACATCCTTCGTGGGGGCAGGTGTACATATACCACGGTTGACTGCTGTAAAGGGTTCTCCATCTGTTTCAGGCTATTTTTAATAAGGAGGTCGGTAGTCTTCTTTCTTTTATTGAATATGATTAGGTCTATGTTTTGGTTAGGAGTTCTGCTTTTTTCTCCTTTACGTATTATTTCTTTTATTATTCGTTCTTCTTTTTTATGTTCACTGTGCATGGTTGATTTGTGATATAATTTTATTAGAGGCGTTGTGGTTTTGTTCTTGGTTCAGGATTGTACCATCGGTCCAGGTGTCGTCTTATAGTAGTGTTTATTTCTGTATTGCTATATCCATTGTTCACCAACACCAGAGTTATTCTTTCAATTCCGCTACTCACGTTGCTCCATTCGGAGCAGTGGGTAAGGGCTCGACGAATATAAGCTTTGAGAACACTGGCTTTATATCTTTGGGGGCACTCACTCCTACCGTCTAGGCATAATCCAATGTTAGTAGGCTTAGTATATAAGCTGGTGCTTATGGGCTCCCCTTTGGAGTGTTATTCGCTAATTTTTACATGGGAATCATCGACGAGAGAGTCTCTGTAGTAGGCAAAAACCAATAGTATACTTCCGTTCTGTAGATGACATATTCGTCATAGTAAAAGATCCAGATAAACTAATCGACCTAAAAAGCCATCGAGAGAGAGTCAGTATTTCGTTTTACATATGAAAATAGTGAAAAAAACAGTCTACTATTCCTGTATGTACTAATAACAAAAATAAGAGCCCCAAAGAATGAGATGATTTGATAGAATACTATGCCCAAGATTACCATCATAGCGCCGTCGGGATGGTGGAGTAAATAGCTTCGGCTACCATCATCTTTTGAACGGTCATGATGGTCGAGTGGTTAAGGTGTCCTGTACACCAGTTGCATAGTGTTCCTGGCAGTATGGGTTCAAGTCACTTCTGGGGTGAGAGTTTGCAGTTGCATATATGCCTGGGGACCATAAGATAAGAAGAGAGAGAAAGAGAGAGAGAGAGAGAGAGAGAGAGAGAGAGAGAGAGAGAGATAGAGCGAGAGAGAGAGAGAGAGAGAGAGACGTGCTAAACACTTCAAATGAAGCTGAATATTTTCTGAAAGACCTATAAGGATGTAAAGAAGGCGTCTTCAGAGACATAGAGGACAGTCCAAGCTCAAACACCACAAGGCATAGGAAATTAATACTCTGATGACTATTAAACTGCCGAGTTTGGCGAGGAACAATTCCATCAGGGCAACTCTACCTTACAAGCTCTAACGATTGTGTACAGTCGACCTTTTGTGGGTGTGTGAATAGTTGTGTAATGACAGGCTAACCCTGGGGATGGTCATATGTGATTCTTGGTGGGAGTTTAAGTTGTTTGTGTGAGGTATGGACCGTTTGGGTCTATACCTTGGACTAACCGGTCCAAAGAAAAAACGGTTAAAACAGACTAAACACCCATTTTTGTACTGCCCGGAAATCGAACTCGTTATCCTCAATTACAAGTCGAGAACATAGTCACTGTGCTATCGAAACAAAAAGGTTATCGGGCATGTCCGGGAGTTGAATCCGGGCCTCTCGCATCCTAAGCGAGAATCATACCACTAGACTAACAGGCCTATATATATAATTATATTAAATCATGTATTTCCTCCAAAAAAGGGTCAATGACGCTCCAGAAAACATTTAAGCGAGGCATTATTTCCTTTTGTATGGCAATGTTTGCCTCACCGTACCTCCAAGGAGGGACAGATACTTACATTCTCGGTCATTAAGGCGATAAATGAATACCCAAAGGGGGATATCCTAGTTTGCCTGCCTCCTCAAGCAAAACACACCTTTCGTGAAATGGTAAGAACAACACATCGGAAATGTACAAAATCAGAGCACAAATCTCCAAGAAAATTGAAGAGGGATATACCTCAACTTCTACTCGAGTCCTCACCAGTGACGATAAAATTACTGCTAGAAACTCTGCCAGAGCACGAGCCCAGCAAGGCAAGCACCCACCCAAAGCCCCATGAGATGACAACATCGCACCGCCACCAGCCAGGACCAGTTCACACCCATTAACTGTTGGTGAATCTGAGGTCTACAAAGCAGCTTGTCTTTTCCACCTGGGTCAGCTGGCAGCTTTACAGGATTAAAACCTCAACCCATAAAGCAAATGTTAAATCCCACAGTTGTTATACTGTAGAAGATCTTTTGGAACTCACAAGTTTCATCAATGCATGCCTGGCTGGTAGTAAACTGAGGTCATCAGGCCTCTCTTTTGTTGCCTCCCTATGTGCTCTCAACAAGAAGGCTGAGGGAATCAGGCCATTCCCAATTGGCAACACTCTCCGACGCCTGGTTGCCAAGGCTGCCACGAAGGTTGTCAGCCAGCAAGCGGCTGAAATGCTGAAACCAATTCAGCTAGGATTTGTTATCCCCCAAGACTGTGAAGCGGCTGCTCATGCAGCACGAGCGTACATCACCAACATTTCTGTCTAAAAGGCCTTGCTCAAACTGAACTTTAAAATTCCTTTAACATAGTCAGAAGAGATGCATTGCTTTGTGTTGCATATCGCCACTTCCGGCCCCTCTACCCGTTCATTCCGTCTTGCTACAGTATGGAATCAAAATTGCTCTTGGTGATCACAAAATCAGACCACGAAAAGGTGTTCATAAAGGTGATCCTCTAGCTCCTGTTCTTTTCTGCTTAGTCTTAAAAGAAGTCACCGGAAGTGAGTTCAACATCTGGGTTTTGGATGATGGCACTATAGCTGGTCCCCTAGACCACCTCTTGGAAGACATCAGAAAGTGTGAGGGTACTAAACCCTCCCAAGTGTGAAGTAGTCTCTTCCAACCCAGACATCATAGCCACCATAAGATCCGTCCTGCCCTAAACCAATGTCATTAGGGCTGTGACCAGCATCTCCTTGGAGCCCCCTTGAGACTAATGCCATTGAGGAGATCCTGGACAAGAAAATCACAAACCTCAAGAGAATGGAAGACAGGATAGGGGACATCGATGCCATGATGCTTTTTATTTCCTAACTAAATGCCTATCACTTCCGAGGTTAACCAACTTTCTGAGTTGAGCCCCATCTTACAACAGCCCCAAGCGCGAAGAGTATGACTTCTTACAAGACCATGCTAGAAAATGTTGTCAACCTTTCCTTCAATGACTGTCAGTGGAAACAAGCCACTCTTCCTGTCAGGCTCGGCCGCCTTAGTGTCCGCACTGCCACCCAAATTGCTGTCACGGCCTTCCTGCCTTCCTCCTCAGCATCGGATGACCTGGTCAAAATATTTCTACCTGACGACCTGGGGTGACTCAGCAGGGATACATAAGCCCCACTACAGGGAATGCAACACAAAGTGGAGTACCAAGGCAAACACTGCACACAGACAACCATGTTGAAAGCCAAGAAAAATCCAGAAGGGATTGCCCCATTGTAGAAAAAGAAGCCACAGCTTTGCTGAACGCAACAACAACCTTCAGTGGTCATGCACGCCTCACAGCTGTGCAGGCCCCCATGCAGGAGGTCCCTTTTGGCAGATCCGCAGCAGCTCCGTATTGCAGTTGCTCTCGCCTTTACGGTCCATATCCATACTGTTCATGGTGTATTTGTGGCCTGCACTGTGAAAAATCAGGCGGTTGTCACTCATGACACCACGAAGTCAATGACATCATTAAGAGGAGCCTTGCCTTTGCCCAGTGTCCATCAGAGAGAATGTCCCGCAATCTATTCAACCGTAACACTCTTAGCTTTACTGATCGACCAGATTGAATCACATTGCGCCCTTGGAACATGCAGACAATTGGCGTGGAACTATACTTCGTATCCACCCTGGCAGCCACATACATCAACCTCTCTGTTGGCTAAGCAGGAACTACGGCGACTCACAGACAAAGAGACAAGTCAACCACGTACAGGGAAATAGATCACCAGTACAACTTCGTTCCAATAGGATCCGAGACCCATGGTCCATAGGAAGAGAGTACAAGGAGATTTCTTAAGGATCTTGGTGCCAGGCTCAATGAAGCTACAAGGGATCCTAGAATAGCAAAGAATGAGGTGATTCGATAAAATGCTATGTCCAAGATCACCATCAGAGCACGGTCGGGATATTGGGGTAAGTAGCTTCGACAACCATCTTCTATTGATCTTTTGAACGGTCGTGATGGTGTAGTGGTTAAGGTGTCAGTACACAAGTTGGAAAGTGCTCCTGGCAGTAAGGGTTTGAGTCACTTCTAGAGTGTGAGTTTTGGTTTTATATATATATTTGCCTAATAAGCCAAGTTTTCCAGAATTTTAATATTTTCTCATTTTTTTTATGAAATGATAAAGCTATTCATTTAATTTTGTATGAGCTAATTTTTAAATTTGAGTTAAAACTAACGTAGATATATGACCGAACCTAACAACCCCTCCCTAAACCTAACCTATCTTAATCTAACCTACACTAACATAACTAAATAATAAATTATGTTCATAATATAATATAATATAATACTTAAAATAAACCTATAGGAAACAATTATCTATATAAATAAAAATGGATATGTTCGTATGTTCAAAATCGCTAATCTCCGAAAGTTCTTCACCGATTGCTTTGAAATTTTCACAAACGTTTCATTCGCATCCGGCCACGTTTTTACATACATACTATAAGATGTCACGTCTGCAACGGTAAAAAAACATGCTTTTTCTGAAAAACTGTTTTTTTCATGGCTTTTCATATGAGGGAAATCTTTGAAACCCTTTACCGATTGCTTTGAAATTTTGACACAACGTTCCATTCGAAAAGGGCATCTTTTTATATATCTATTAATACATGCCTCACCTGCAACAAGAAAAAATGCTTTATTTTGAAACAGCGCCATCTGTTGGACGTAATAGCAAC